>AYLM01000088.1:0-36349 GCA_001625345.1 Cairneyella variabilis | reverse complement strand
CAACCCCCCCCCCCACCAACGATTTGAGCACAACATCTCCCTTCCATCAGTCCCTGCCAAACTACGAACCGCATCACTCTCATCTCTCAACATTGTTCAATGGTTGGCTTCCACACAAGAACGATACCATAGCACCTTGCAGATATACATTTCAACATTTAGTGATCTAGCATGCCTTTTGCATCAGACTTGCCGGTGCAAAATCTCAAGTCAGTATGCCCTAAATTGTGACTCCTTCAACACATCACTGATATTTGCTGAGACAATCGGCGTGCCTGCCATGTCGCGGCGTCAAGATGAAGTGCCGTAGGGCAGCTAATAGCACTGTCTGTGAGCGCTGCCTTCGAAAGTCCTTTGATTGTGTATTTGAGAAGCATCGCCGAGGACGAAAGCCGGGCACCAGGTACTATTGCCTTCCATTGAGCTTCTGCGTCTGCCGCAAGATTCTAATCAATTCAATAGATTGCCACGTAGTGGAACCGACGCAGTGGTAAACTCCAGAAGTATAGAGCACCCTGAAGAACATGTTCCTGCCGAGGCAGATCAGCCGAGCAGTATCGGTTTTGCCTGGAGCGCATCTCCTCACTTGGGCCGTCAATCAATGAGCGATAGTCCCTTAGGGGCTAAGCCAAGGGGCCTTCAACCCTCAGCTCTTTTGAGTAAAGATGCTCAGGCAGGAAAATTCTCATTACAGAACGTGCTGTCGATTACCAGTCTGCTGAGATCCGATTCCGACGAAGGGCAGGCAAATGAGGAAAATGAGGTGATAGCAACGGAAGGCTCCTATCGACCTGATGACCCTATCGTCTCCGGAATTCTTTCTTACCCAATAGCATTGGGACTCTTTGACAAGTAGGCGTCCCTGAACCACTCAGCTCCTAAGGCAGGCGTTAACATTCGTAGCTTTCTCCGGTGTATGAATCCATACATCAGTCAATTCGATCCAGGGCTACATACCTTGGAGTATATTCAGCAAAAGTCCTCATTTCTTCTATCAGCAATACTATCGGCCTCATCAAAGGCCTTTCATCCGCCGCTTCATTCCCGGCTTCGGTCCCATACAGAAAAGCTACTCGCTCAAGCATTCATTTCAGGCGATAAGTCCGTGGAGGTTGTGCAAGCCATTCTAGTTATGACATATTGGAAAGAGCCGGAAGAGACACGCACCTGGTTGTTGATTGGGTATGCAATTAGAATGTGTCTCGAATTGGGCTGGCATGAATTGGTAACCCAGAAGTCGGATGAGGTTGGCAAGGAAACCGAGAATGTAGCACGGGAACGGAGAAACATTGAGAGAACGTGGTTGGTCATCTTCGTGTATGATCGAAGGTATGTGTGCCACTGGCTTTGGAGAGAGATGTCAGTGCTAATAAACTTACAGCCTAAGCTCCCAGCTGGGAAAGCCCACTATGATTGAACAAACGGACCTTATTCGCAACGCTGATAACTGGTATTTAGAAAGATATTCGGTTCCAAGTGGAGATCTGCTGCTCTCAGCATTTGTTCGACTTCGCATCTTGAGTAGCGAGACTCAGGGACTGATTTCTCCTAATCAATCAGTCCTACAGTTAAGCCAGTCCGAGATGCTGTTGAAAGTCTTGAATGCTGAGATCAACAGATGGGAGAAGAACTGGATTCCTCTGTTTGAGTGTGGTATGGTACCGTTTCCTAGTTTCACTGGATTTGCTAATTGAGTCTCAGACAGCGTTGGCCCATGTCAACGATTTCTTGTTAAGTTTTATGGCCTCCATGTCAGGCTGTTGCTGAATTCAGTACCATTACAAGAATCTTTACTTTGTTCCAGAGAAGGCGAACCGTCCTCGAAGCAAGCACTTTTGGTCTGTTTCACAAGTGCCATAGGCATGTTGAAGCAAATCTCAAAGGAGTTTGGTCCATTGAAGCTTCTCTACTTCGCACAGGACTCCGTACATGTCATGACTGCTTATGCTGTTATTTTTCTATACAAGGTTACTCTCACAGTCGAAGTCTTAGACCTTCCGCTAATTTTCATTCAGTTGTTACTCTCTGTACCAAGATCTACGAGAGAGGACCTCGAGGCACCCACCGTCCGGTCGACCCAGGAAGCAGCTGAAACCTTCAAAGAGCAGTGTGCTACGCAGACTACCGGATGTGCTTTGCAAGCTAGGTTTCTCCAGAATGTCATCGAGAAATATCAGCATATGAAATCACAGGCGAGGACAGCTACAGAGATTGCACCTCAACTCATTCGGAATGACACTGAAGCTCATGAAGTTCGAACTTGCGATAAGATTCCAGCGAATGCCGTAATTGGGATTGAATACGAGAACGAAATCGGCAACTACGTATTTGCTGATAATGATGTGTGGGAATCTATTTTCGCCGATGCGGGCTTCCGGATTAACGATGGCGTGTTCATGCCTTCGTGATCCGTGTGGCAATACCATGCATGATCGTACGCCCCAGCCGTTCACTGAACCATTGTATACGGATAGGTGGGTGATGAACACCGGCATATTTCCATTGGCCTAATCTTTTGAACGCCGGTGGCTACTGCATGCAAATCAAATCGCCGGCCCCGCATCTCCAACCGCATTCGCGGGAACGGCATGGCGTACATTATCAACGATATGACAGCCACCTGAGACTCGAAAGAAATCTGTTTTGTCTAGGTTCTTACGAGTCACGATATCTCACTGCCCATTTCAGTATATCTTACTACAAAATGGTGTCTGACGACTCATTCAAGCTATACGACCTCCGCGTGGAAGTCGTCATTCCACCAGGGGAGCGAATTCTTTGCGGTGCTAAAGCTGGAGACTACTTCACGCTTCAAGGTGAAATGATGTATCTACCTGCTGGTCAAGGGATCAGTATCTATAGTCTCGGTATTTCTCCCTCATTCTAGTCTCCGCGCCATTCCTTTCACTTTTAGCATTTCCACTTTCTCCACTTTCACCTAGTCTAACAAACCAATCACTGTAGCTTCTGTCTTGCCACTCCTGGCTGCAAAGCAACGAAACACACACGGCAATGACTGGATGACTTCGGACGGACTTGTAGCATGTCCCGACCCGAACTGTAAGAGTGTGTTGAAGATTACAAGGACGGGATTGAGGACTTTTAGCCATTCGGAGACGACGGCTGTTGGATTAGAGGGCAATGTCTGAGGAGGCGGAGAAACTTTATAAGCGTTGGTAGGATCTAGTAAATTCGATCTCGAGCTTCAGGTTGGCGATCAAATCTTGGCACTGGAGCGTCAAGAAATGAGGTCCCATTTTTGAAGCGGCTTTGTGCGGGTCTGATGATGGGAACCAACGGCCAAGTTCATCCCACTCTCGATATCAAAATCGAAAGTCCTTCCAGTTCTTCGGGCCGGGACAAGGGATTGACCGTGGTGCAGCGATGAAAAACATCAAGGGTGGGGGAGTTAGCACCGGGTCCCCTATTCAACCCCGCAAACTCTGCTCCCAGGAAAGTAATCTACCTTCCTTCCTTATCACCGGGACTCCCAAACTTTTGACACTAGGAACATCTCCTTCTTACGCTACGACTCCGGCCCTGAGTCGGATAGGTACGAGTACGAACTGATAAGATCTGCGAGGCTTTCCTCCGAAACCCCACTCGGAACTGCAGGCTCCATTCTTGGAGCACTTACAACAGATACTGCTCCCTTGTTCTCCTCAAATTCTGCTGAGACGCCGATATCATGATGCTTGATCAACCGTGGCCATTTAAATCTGGCCAGAGTGACGGCACGCAGGTACGGTTGGCTTGCGGGTATCATCTACCTAGGTAACAGATTTGGTCAACAGATATATTCATGTCCGCAGCCGTCTAGTTAATAATTCTCTTGGCATCTCATTGAGTCTTATTCTTTTCACGTAATTTCAGGTCTGACGAAGATGTTTCTACTGGTAAATGCACTCGGCCTCGTAGCCATTCATCATCTTCTCCTGGGAAATGGATACTGTTCCGCAACAACGGTCGCCGACAGGCCATGGCTTGACCAAACGCTGCCTACGGAGGAACGTCTTCAGCTCTTCATGCTCCAGCTGAATGATACCCAGAAGTATGCAATGGTACAAGGAGACACCGAGGTAACCTTCCCTCAACTTCCTTCTAACTTTGCTAACTTCCCAAAGCTCGATGATAATGGCACTGGTGTAAACCCTTGTATTGGCCACATCACTGGCAATGACACTTTGGGAATCCCCTCTATCTGCATGGGCGATGGTCCAGAAGGCGTTGGAAATTCTCTGAACAATGTCACTACATTTCCCGCGCCAGTTGCAGCTGCCGCCTCGTGGAATGCTACCGTGCAATATGTGTTCGGCCAAGCTTTGGCCCAGGAGCACAAGTCAAAAGCTCGGAACGTGGTTCTTGCTCCTACCATCAACATCCTACGCTCGCCGATATGGGGTAGAGCAGCCGAAACCCTCTCTGAGGACCCTTTTCTTACCTCCCGGATGGCTGTAGCCGGTACGCTGGGAATTCAAAGTCAGGGAATGCTGGCTTGCCCTAAGCATTTCGCTGCATACAACCAGGAGACGAATCGATTTGGGTTGGATCCAGAATGGACTGCGTGGGATTCAGTAGTCGATGAAAGAGTCTTGCACGAACTGTACTTCCCAGCGTTCAAAGCTTCAGTGAAAGAAGGAAATGCTGCCTCTATCATGTGCTCATATAATAGGCTTAACGGCGCGTATACCTGTGAAAATCAATGGCTCTTGGACGTATTGAAGAATGACTGGGGATTCAAGGGTTTCGTGGTAGCTGATTGGTACTTTTCGACCCTGTCTACGGTAAGGATTCTATCTCTTTTTGTGTGAGATTCCACCACAATTGGCGCTTTGGGAATTCTCTGGGTCTAATTATTGAACCAAAATTTTCCCATTCACATACGAAGCTCTTAAGAGTCTCATATCTCTGAGTCTCTTGTGTCTCTGAGCATCTGACATCTATGATCCAAATTAAGGCAAGGCTGACTCCAACTTACAGATCGGGGCAGTTCTAGGAGGCTTAGATATCAGCATGCCTGGTGGCTCGCTAGAAGACAGCTATGGATTCCCTGACTTTTACGGCGAACTTTTGGTAGAGGCTGTTGACAATGGTTCTATTCCATTCTCTCGCATCGATGACATGGTCGCCCGGCTTTGGCGTCCGATGTTTGAGTTTGGAGTGATTGACGCAATCATCAATCCCAATGCCAGTGCCACGGCTGTGGCAAGAACACAGGCTCATCTTGATCTCGCTCAAGAAATAGAGGAAGAAGGCACAGTCTTATTGAAGAATGAGCAGAATGTCCTCCCCTTATCGGCCACCAAATACAAGTCCATTGCAGTATTCGGAGCCGACGCCACAAATCTGACGCAGATCTCTGAAAACCATGGTGGATTTGTCATTGACTCTACTACTGTCGTTCAATCTCCTCTCTCCGCCATTATGAGACGTGGAGGCGAAGAAAATATCACAATTTCATATTCAGAAGCATATCCGGGAACTCAACAATTCACCCAGGCCCCATCTAGCATGTTCGAAAATCTCACGGTGTCTTATTGGACTACATCCGACTACTCAGGACCCATAAATCAGAATCTGGCCGTCTCGAACATTACAGCAGCTACATATCCAGAAGAACTTTGGGTAACTTACCCCCAGGTGTTCTCCGCTTCATACACAGGAATGTTCTTACCCAACACGACTGGTCTATACCACTTCTCTATGACAGGCCAGGGAACTGCCACGCTCTCGATTGACGGTGAGGTAATTAGTAACATGACCGATGCAAACTTTGGCAATACAGTTCAAGGCATCGCCAATCTCACCGCTGAAAGACCCGTACCCATATCGCTCAACTATTCGATGGGGTACTCACTGAGCACAGGTGCCTACGGAATCACACTGGGCGTGAACGTCGGTAGTCTAGCTCGAGATTCCGACGCCGACGCTCTGGCAGCCGCATCAGATATCAGTATCATATTTGTCTCAGACCGAAATTCCGAAGGTCTCGATAACTTCCTGGGTCTTTCACTACCCGGTGATCAAGATGCCATGATCTCGCGAATCGCCTCTCTGTCAAAGAAAACAATCGTGGTGCTGCAAACCAACTCTGCGATCTTGATGCCTTGGCTCAACGAGGTAGATGCAGTCCTGGAGGCATGGTATGCCGGGCAACAGATCGGCCTTGCGCTTGAGAGATTATTGTTTGGGGATATATCCCCCAGCGGGAAATTGCCACTGACATTCCCCAAGTCTTTGAATGATACAATCCAGATCACGAGCGACCTGGAAGTGCATTTCGACGAGGGCCTGTATGTCGGGTATAAATGGTTTGACGAGCATGGTGTTGAGCCGCTGTTTGCGTTTGGTCATGGACTTGGGTACTCTGTATTCAATGTTTCGGATATGGCTATTGAGACCGTGTCGGCGAGTAACTGGTCTTCGACTGCAGAGTCAGTTATTGTGACCATGTTTCTTTCGAATATTGGCGAAGTAGATGGAAAGGAGGTCGTTCAGCTCTACGTTGGGTTTCCTGTCGCAGCTGACGAGCCTCCAAAGTTGCTCAAGGGCTTCGAGAAAGTGTATCTGGATGCTGGTGACGGCTCTCGTGTGACTATGCTGATTTATTTGGACGATTTACGGATCTGGGATAGTGAGATTAAGGACTGGAGACTTGTCAGGGGAGAATATACCTTTATGGTTGGTTTTTCGGCCAGTGATATCCGGCTTACCCAGACACAACAGCTTTAGACGGATACCTTCACGGGATAGGAAGAAGTTTCAATGGAAGTATAATTATCTTACAATGGGAGAGAAATGGGCATGTTGCTTGGGTCCCCAACCACCTGATATTTCTATCCGCGTGCAGTTTCCCCTTCAACGACGTAGAACGTAATTCAGGTGTGTCAATACTGCTTGAAAAGCAGGCAAGAGAGCAAGAGCCCCAGGACTTGGGCATAGTCGGTGCACTGCGCATTTGATGTTTGTAGTTCAATTCCAAGTTCTATTGAATATTTAGTAACTTATAAAAATTACCTATTTACCGCTGTTTGAATAATGTCTTGACTCTGCCCCTGCGTCGTATCATCTTTTGTCATAGCAAGCAACCCACGGACTGGAACAAGTCGATGGCTTCAGGGTCTGTATTCTGGTGCGTCTCTGTAGAGAGAAGGGAAGAGGTTGCAAAGGCAAGAGCCTCTATATACACACTAGCTCCGCATGTGACATCTTTTCTGTGCGACCATTGTTTTGCTACGTGTCCTAGCATCCCGAAAGCCTTTAATAAGGGGTGACAGAAGAAACCTATTCTTTCAAAAATACCACAGACTCATCAGAACAAATATGGCAGCCAAAGCAGCTGTGCCGAACCTCAGAACATGCTCAGACTGTCCACAGCCATTTGCTTGCTCCGGAACATCCCCAAAATGAACGAAATTACAAGCAAAAGAAAGAAGAGAAATACAAGTAGCATTGGATATGGACCTGGACCAGGTATATCTACCATAGAAAAGAGCTGTCTCGCATGAAAGTAAATCTCTGATGCTAAGATGGCCTCCAACTTTCGATACATCGCATGCCCAACAATGATTCCAAAGCCCAGTAGCAACCAGAGCCCGAGCCAATCATACCACAAGTCACCAACTTTTGCAGCATTGGTAGTCATTGCCAGAAGAGGGAGGAAGCAAGCCCCATGGGAAGGAAAACACAGGCAATGATAGTAAGCCGCTTCGCGCTTCGTGCCTGGCTTTCGTTGAAGCTTTCCGCGTGGATTTTGAAAGATATTTCCGAGATTTCGCGGATATGGTTGGCCATATTCTCGAGAGAAAGAGTTTTGGCATGAAGATTGAGGACCAGGTCATCCCAGGACGTCCATGCCGCAGTTGGCTGAGAACGACTGCATGCTTCACTGCCACTCCATGATTAGCATCATTCCGATCATCATCAAGATTCTCAACTGACCGGCTGTATTCTATCGAGGATAGAAGGTAGGAGACACAGGCAGATAAATTATGGGTCAAGACTGTCAATTCCAAAACGAATTCCGCATCATCAGCTCGAGACTCGAGCGCCAAGGGTAGGCTACCATTGACGGCTAGACCTCGACCAAATTCTTTCAAGGATTCGTACCAGACATCGGTAGTTGCCACCAGCAAGTCCAATGTTACCAGCTTGCAAGCAAGAGTTGGCTCTCCCGTGAGATACGTTAGTGCAGATTCTTTGGAATGTAGGAGATTTTCAAATTTCACTCTGATTGGGAATTCCGTTGAACTTGGCAATCCAGGCCGACACAACAACTCTGGGAATTGGCAGTAGACTACTAAATGTCATTCGTCAGAACGTTATGGATGTATCAAAGCTCACCCTCGACCCGGCCTTCTGACTTCCGTTTGACTGAAATGGCGCTGACGCTGGGCCTGACCGACGCGCCAATTCCCATCCTGTCACAGTGAAACCTAGAGCTTTTTGAGGCCAATAAAGATGCTACATCACCCTCTTCTGGAAATTTGGCATATCTTGGAAGGTAAGACAGATATAGAGGGATGATAAAAGATGGACTGAGTGTGTCCACTCTGGTGGCCCGTATATTTCGCATCAACTATATGTCGAAACCGTCTGTGTGGCTGTAGTCAAAGTTCAATATTTGGAGGACTTCCATGGGGAGTATCGATAATTTTGGGTTTGAAGGAGTGCCATGGTTAGGGACCAGCCACCTGGTCCCGCGCGCGTCGAGATCTAGGTGATTCTCAATGATTTTAAACCGTCCCAAGCTTGTTTCCTGATCAATAAGGAAAATGCGAACACTTTTCCTCTCCTGCAGCGGAAGGGGGCGGGTATCCATCTCATCTGGCCATGCGTGAGCACGTTGAACAAGTCTTCCACCATTCATGACGTCCAACACAGTCAACGTAGGTTGGAAGACGTATGGCGCTTCTTCTTCTTCTTCCCAGCCAGCAAAAGACCCTCGCTCGAGATCTTGGTCCCCGTTCCTGCCACTACCGGGTGTGTTTGAAGAAGATTGGATTTGGCCTAGAATCTCTTAGCTATGGTGCACCTCGAGATTGATAGATTTATACTTTTCTCAAGTTCCGCAGGTTGGCAAGTGTAGGAGCTAGCTGTGCCATGTCCTGATTCGTTTTGGTTGTGATCATGATGTTGATTATCGCATTTAGCTGGCTGCCGGGGAAACGTCTGTGATGGACCAACTGTGGCGTTGCGGGTTGAGTGTGCCTTTGAGTGAGTAGCATCAATGTCGTCCGGTGTCTTGAGTTTTAGTGATTGACTTGCTCTCTGTCGACGATTGTTGTGATGTCTCGCTTTATGGCTTTGGGATTTCAATTTCGTACAATAATACGCCTCTATCGGAAGGAGGAATAATTGTACTGCACTGCAGAGATTTTCTGCTATGGGTGGAGGAATTTGAGATTCGGAAAGGATGTTTTCGGCGAAGTCAATCAAAGCCTGA
The DNA here is from genome assembly GCA_001625345.1 of Cairneyella variabilis. Taxonomy (NCBI): domain Eukaryota; kingdom Fungi; phylum Ascomycota; class Leotiomycetes; order Helotiales; genus Cairneyella; species Cairneyella variabilis. The sequence continues at coordinate 26,904 of AYLM01000088.1, read as the reverse complement.
GATGGCGCGATATCCTCGATCTCTCCTGATCTGCAAACGCCACAAACGAAAAAGTGAGCGTAGTAGTGGAACAAAACAAATCATATTGGGGCACGATCCTGGCGGAAGGGCGCCACAAGAGATTCGTTACAATCTCACCACTGGCCCCACGTGCTTACTCGTTCATATGGGACTAACATTATTCCAATTGCAGGAAAGCATGCAATGGTGAGATTGAGACTTTAAAAACGGGAAGCAATTTTGTTATTAAGTTTGCCTTCTGCATAGTCATTCTCTTTGCCATTTGCGGTTGCTCCAGTCCTTGACCTGTACAAGCGCGTCATGGTCCGTTGATCTCATCAAAATGAAGCTCATCCTTCGCTCGATCGAACAAGGTGTCTCTGTTACCTTCAGATCGTGGCCAAATCACACAAGGCTAATTCCATGAAGCATAATGCCAAATCCAATCGCAGGACCCATAGGTATTGTACATTCAAGTGACGATAGCGGCTGGCCTGCATGTCCTCATCAACAGGTCTAGTGAGCTCAGCAAACGAATTCGAATGGATAACTTGCTCTTGCAGCGTGAGCAGCTTCAAACCCGATAGCACACAAGCGTCTAAATATCCTGCCGGATCTTCAATATTCCTTAGGAGCAAAATCTGCGAAGATAGACGGGATTGGAAAATCCGTGATGCGAAAGAACTGATGTACAGGATTCCGCGCTTATGGATCGAAAACAACTATTGTGGGCCCTTTCATTGTCTTGTGCTCCATCAGCTAGGCCTGCAGATAATACGGCAACAACTACAAGCTTCGGTCCTGTAACACACTGAAAAGAAATCAAAAAGCGATCCCGCATGCAAACGAGCCCCACGTCCGAGTCAAAGTGTGGGTTCGGAGGATATAATAAGGATTTAAGGTTTGCCTCCTGGTTTCTGTGATTGACCGCTTCATCGAGGGTTTGCACGGAACCATGATACCCGGCTCCGAGAGGGCTCCCCACAAGGCAGATTCGAGACAGACGTGATGGGGAAGATAAGGGAAGACAATTTGCTGAAAAGAAGTCCCTCGGCGTTTCCGAGTAAGACATGAATGAAAGCAGTCAACAGTCAGGAGGTGAAAGCAGGAGAAGGAGTCATCATATGATAGTACTTACCATCACGTGCGAGCCTCCTCTCTGAAGCTATTTTAAGGAAGTAGTATGACCTAAAGGTAATTCGTCCACGCGGCTGGTAAAATGTATCTTTAGAGAAAATCCCAAGATTTGCCCAGCTCAAACACAATCAGATAAGAGATACCGAAGACATTAAGATCTTCAAGTCCTGTGAAACACGAGGAGACGTAGCCACATTCCGAATTGAGGCTCTCGCAGTCCATCAAACGGAATCTCTCACACGGTCACGCCGGTATATCGGTCCACAACTAAACAAGTGTGCCACATGAGAGAGGGGAAACCAAAGAAGCGAGGTGCAAACAAGTATATCCTCATGCGTCTTTGGATCCTCGACGTCATTTATCGAAGCCTGTTTCTGGTTCAGCCGGAAGGGATTATGCATGAATTGAAAGGGCTGATGATCGACGCTTGGGGACCGGTTCTTGTGTCGTCGCTTTGCAGCGGTGGTGGGCTTCTGTTGGCAACTCTTCGGACGATCAATGGTCTGTGGGTGCCGTTCGGTGTCAGGTTTCGGATCTGAACGGTGTGAGAAGGGGCAAGCGCTTGATTGGTGGTGGAACCTCGGTATGGGGTATGGGGATTGGAGCGGATGTTTCTTGCGACGCAACTTTTGTTTCCTATGGTGTCTGTACCTGGGTGGCGATAGTATGGCTAAGAATATTGCAAGCCACACTCACTAGAGGAAGAAAAGAGTTTTCTGAAGATGTGGATGTTGATGTTGATGTTTTGACGTGACCCTCTTGATGCTGCTGAACCTCGTAAAAAAGGTTCTGGACTTGAGAAGGCCTAACTGCACTCTGCTTAGCCGCAAACCCAGTACCTGACATGTGACCAATTTAGGGAAGGTCGGCACCCTCTTCCTGCGTTGCCCTGTCAGAAGTGGCCGAAAGGGGCTAATTACTCTATTTTCAGGGACTCGCTTGGCGCAGTATTTCGTATCCACCGAGAACCTGCCTCAGTCGCCTGCGCCTGAGCCTCTCCCTGGAATCCTTCTTCAGTCCAATCATCACGCACATCCAACATTTTCCTTCCCCATAACGACCGGTTCCTTCTTTCTTTTATCAAGCCAACATCTTCCTTTTTCATTCACGAAGACAGTCTGCTGTGCATTCACACCATATACGATTACTTTGCCCTCTGACTGCGACGACCAAACAAACAAACGCGAACGTACGACCACTCGAGGCAATTTATCGCCGACAACCTGACGCATAATTGACGGCCCACGCCGAGTGTCCGGATACGAACAAAGTCTTCATAACACTCCTTCCTCGATCTCATCTTCTTTCGCCACATACACAACTTCACCATGTTTTCGAGATCTCAATTACGGGTGCTTAGCATCCTCGCCCTTTTCTTTGCCCTTGCACACGCAAACTGGTTCGACACATACATCCTCGGCCGCGATGAGAAGATTGCACGATCTCCTGATATCGTCTCCAGCGTCATTTCAGGAGTATCTAGCCTTGGAGGATTATTAGGCACTAGCTCATCATCAACATCGTCGGTGGCTTCAACAACTTCCGACAGCAAGACATCTGCGAAGAGCACATCTGCAAGCAGCACCCCAAGCAGTACATCCGCATCCTCCACACCCACCACATCATCTGCCGCCAAGACCAGCAGCACACCACCTTCAACCTCATCTGAGGCTCCGAGCACGAGCACAACTCCCGACTCTACGTCGTCGACACAGGCCCCTGATACCACGTCTTCCGCGAGCGTGGCTTTGGTGACCTTTACTTCCACCGTTTCCGGCAGTGTTTACACATCTGTTTCCTCCTCTACAGAATCATCAGCCTCCTCCACCTCAACAAGCTCTGCTTCCCTTACGGGAAATGAGACATCCTCGACTGGTATGTCCACGAAGACCAAGAACACAGTCATTGGTGTCGTAGTCGGAATCGGCGGAGCCATCGTGTTGGCCGGTCTCTTTGTCGTTGCGTGGAGAATCTGGGGCCGCAAGAAGAATGAGGATGAGAGTGATGGATTGATGGGATTCCGCAGCGGAAGCCCAGGACACGAGAAGACCGGCAGTGTTGGCGGAGCTGGACCAGCAAACCCCTTCCAGAGCACGCTGGAGAACTACCACAACCCAGCCAAGCAAGTCAACGCGTCATCGAATTTCTAATCGGACTACACAAATAACGGAGAAGGAATCGGCAGCAGAAGGAAAGGAGTTACGGGGAACGGAAGATTGCTCTCTTTTGCGTTATTCAGCGCTCATAGTACACCGGTACATCGTGTTTAGTGTCTCATTTCCTTCTCGCTACTCCCAGATTCGTAGTGGTGCATAGACAGGGCTGATATCATCGCACTCAGTGTTTGCGTTGTTCTCTTTTCCTCGTTGGTTCAGGACGCACGCGAGATACCTCTTTGTACCGCAGCGACATACCCGCTGCCTGTATTGTAATTACATAGACGACATGGAGTTGGACAATTTCTAATAGTCCTGATTCCGTCCATCAAATATGTCGTGCTTTATGTGAATTAATTCCTAATCTCTCGGGATCTAATCTATTCTGGCTCCTCTCGTGGTATTTACCTATCCAAATAATCATCCCAGCGATGATGACCTGCGGGCTTGCATGTGCAGCGGCATCGACGCCACCGCCCTGAATCCCGTTCGCAGCGTTGCAGCCCACGATACAAGCCAATAACCGCATCTCGGCGACGCCATCGTCAGCATCCTGTTTCCTGTGCCTCACCACAACATCCTTCACATTCAAAATTCAAGCCACAACAAGAACTGCCACACTTCTCTTCTCCATGGGCATTCCCGCTGTCAGCTCATCTCTTATTTCCCCAGGCATGGCGCATCCTCGGCATTGAAAATCAAGTCCAAGTGGCTGTCGCGGCACCGTTTCAGTGGGCGTTTCAGAGCACCACACAACTTGCATGTTTGAACAAGTGGTGTGAGTGAGATGGTGATCTCAATTCCGGCTTCTTGGCTTGATGTTGCTGAACTTTCAATTTTTGATGATTGAGGTGTTTGAGCTGCGATCTTTATCTTATTCTTACTGCATTTATTTTATTGCTTGTTTGAATCCCGAAGATTGATTTTGCGGCTATCTTTCGTTACAAGTGCGGTAGCAAGAAAGGAAGAACAGGATTGGATTGGATTAAATCAATTGGAGATTAAGATTCAAGACGATACTTCGGGTAGAGAATTCAAGAAAGAGTGGAAAGAGAAAAAAAAAGGGACAAAATGAAGACACCAGTCCCCTCAACGTTCCTCGCAGCCCTCACTCTTGCGGCGTGCGTCCACGCTGGAGCAGACCTACAAATCGATTTTCCGCTCTTCTTGCGAGCTCCAGCTCCAGTTGCGGCGGCAGCAACGGCTGTGTCGGCGGCGAGTACAGTGAATCTACAAGTAAGTCAACATCTGCTCTCCCCTCATTTCCCCTCTCTCCTCTCTCACCTATCCTCCCATATCTCTTCGAAATCAAAACCATATTCTGATATATACATTTGAAGACATTCTCAGGTGCCCTAGGAGGTGTAGTAGCCGACCCCATCACCAACAGCGGCAACTCCGCCCGTCCATTCGAGGTTTCTGGCGACACATTCACCGATCTCCCGAGTGCGCAGAGCAGGAGCTGTAGTAATCAGCATAATAGCTGCGCGGACGTGGCGAATGGGGGGAATGCGAATGGGTTGACGGTTGGGCAGTGTGATTCGCAGCAGAGTGAGTTTTCAGTCTCATCTTGTGATAGAGAGTTTGGATGGCGTAGGGTTTTGGTCGGAGGACAGAACATTAAGACTAGAAAGATTATTCGGCAATAATAAGGCCTTGGGAATATGAGCGAGACTGCTCGAAAGGAGATTGTACTGACAACCTCTCAGCCAGCTGTCTAGCCCAAACACTGTCCACGAACGCTGCAGTATCAGTTGCATCAACCACAGCAGCTGCAGCATCAACCTCCATTACGTCAACAACGACAAGTGCGCAAGCGACATTTAAGAGTGCCGATGCGAACTTCTTCTTTTTCTGTGACCCGTGAACTGGTCAAGAGGAAAGCAGTGGAAAGTAAGGCTGACGAGCTAGATGAGGGGGAATTTAAAATGATTTGGATGAAAACGGTGATGGGAGTCAAGTGAATTGTTTATGGATCGGCGGCATGGACTCGGTTGGGACGGGCCAAGATTCGAAAGGCATTGGTTTTGGCGTTGAGGAATTGGGAGGCTTAGATCGAATTGATGGTCTGAAGAAATGTGCCGCAGCAAGGGCAGGCTTGTCGACATGGGTTTTGCTGGGAATTGATACTCAATATATGAACATTTTGCTAGTCCTGTCCCTCCATATGCAGCATTTCACTTACCTTCCCTTACCAAGCCACGCCCACACCAACAAAATCTGCGCCATAAACCACCAATCCCTCATCACCATACACATTTCCGACCACAATCTCATTGGCTGCACCACCTCCCACCCATCCAGGAACGAGCACGTCGAACAAACCTGTGTCCTCCCAGCCCAACCCGGGACTGAACAGCTCACTGCTACGCCCACTGAGAGGTACCTCGACTCTTGTCACTTCTCCATTGACGCTGATGGTCATGTTCCGCGTATTGGTGCCCGTGGTCCAGGACGTGGAGAAGGCGATATCGTTGTTGCAGAAGTAGAGAGTGAGATACTTGGAGCCGGATAGAGAGGACGAGGGTGCGGTAACAGAAAGAGAAGCTGATCCTGTTGGAGTCAGGTAGCCGATCTTGGAGCCGACGGGCGCGCAGAGGCCTGTGTAACAAGTCGTGCGGGTGGAGGTTCCGACGAGAGCGAAGGAAGTGCTTGGGTAAAATGTTGCAGGCGGTGGGGTTATGGTGAGAGATGCTGGAACAAGGGTTGAGGTGACAGTGATAGTATTGCTGTTGGATGCGTTGAGTGGTAGAGTGGCAGTCAGAGAGGACGCCGAGGCTGGGATGCTGAACGAATTGCCGTTGACTGTGACAGTTGAGGATTTTGTGGTTGTTGAGGCGAAGGCAATAGTGCATGTGTAGTTGGAGCTCAACGTCTCTCCGTAAACTTTGGTGAACGTTGTAGTTTGCCTGTACTCATTAGTTTGGCATATCAACAGTGCAAGATTTACTTACCCGGTCCTCGTTGCATCCGATGCGGAGTAGTTTCCGGAGCTCACTGTTCCTCCCAACTCCAGCAAAATTGTTCCATGGGCCTCGACGTTTGCTGTGTATGAAGTCAGGACATTGGTCGCCGAGACATTGTTCCAGATATCTTTCACAGTTGAAGCTTTTTGCAATCCAACATCAGGGAGGTCCAAAGTCAAAGTCCTTGCCACGTCCTCGAGGTTGATCACCGCAACAATGGTTCTGCTGCCACTCAGCGGACCCGCCCAAATTTCATGGTCGTCAGTCCATCTCCTTCTGAAGCTTGCAGCAACTCCAAGACTATCCTGGTTATAAGAGATGACGTCCGCATTCTTCAGAATCGCCAATGATGCTGAATTGATGCTGGTGTAAGCGTCCTTCAGAGCGGCCCCGATGACTAGTGGACTCTTGACAATGGCCCAGACCGAGAAGTGTGTTTGCTCCTCGGGTATAGTAAAGACATTGTTTCCGACCTCCATCATATCTAGATCAAGCCAATGCCCCGGGCCTGCAAAGCTTGTCTGCGGAACTGCCTGATTCCATATGCGCGGAAGGGTACCCCAGATTTGGATAATGTCGTTCGCAATACGCCAACTATTTCCTAAGGCAGGAGCCCAGGCAGAGGGGAAATCTACGCCCCAATCGCATATCTGGAAGAGTATGGAACGATTGGTCTGAGCAAGAGCCGCCGTCATATTGGCATAAGCGCCAGAGGGAGAGACAGTTGGAGTGTAGTCGGTATCTGGGTATCCGGCGGAAGCGCTCGAGTAGCAATTGTCATACTTCAAAAGGTCTGCACCCCATGCAGCAATAGTATCGGCATCCAGGACCTCGTGAACTGGAGATTTTATCAGCAAAACTCCTCGTCAAGCATTCCATTTGCACATACATAGTGAACCAACCTGAGCAGGCGTGCCTGTCATGCACGTCTCTATTCCTGCATCTTGATAGACACCAAACTTCAGCCCCAAGCCATGTATAAATTCGGCCAGTGCAGGATAGCCGCTTGGAAACCGCGCAGGGTTCCATGTCAAAGTTCCTTCAGCAGTTCGATTTGGTAGTGTCCATCCACAATCCACAGTCACATAGTGATACCATTCGTCGAGGCCCAAATCTACAACAGCTTGTGCATTGGAGTGGATAATAGATTCGTTCGGGGAGCAGGAATAATGGTTATAAGAGTTCCATCTGCGAATAGTCGTCAGTGAAGCTCGCAACAGTGGGACGGGATTCTTACCCCATGGGTGGCGTAATAGCAAGGCCATTGTCTAAGCGGGAATAGAGCTTTGCGGAAGCTGCAGAAGCAGACGTAGAAGATACAAGAACAAGCAAAACAGCCTCCTTCAGAGAGAGAATGGAAGCCATTGAGAAAGCTGAAGACTTGAAGACTTGAAGACTGACGACATCTTGAATCGAGGAATAAGGCGAAATATAACTCACGTAGTCTATACCTACCTTTGCACACCCCGCATTGGCGTGATAAGCTGTCATGAGCATGCCCTCATCACCACGATGATTTCTCCATCAGGTTGATCGGGGGTAGTCGGCTGGAGAAGCCAGCGGACCTGCAGAGGGGGAAATTTGCTAGACCCCGCACGTTTCCCAGGCGCACCAATGATGTTGCAGCGCATGTATGCAAGTCAAAAGTCGGACGGCAGATCTCAGGTCCCATGGTTCTCGAGTAAACAATCTTCCGGCGGTACAGAAGCTTCACCCGCTTGCCGGTGGAAATCGTTCGATGCAAGGCGAATGGATGACGCTGTCACCTGGCGAGTTGGCAGACCAGATCAACGCCGGTGATATGGTGAATCCTAGCTTCGCCGATAGCTTTGTGGAAGACCCATTTTATAAATCTTACATATTGATATTGCGCTTACAACGTAGAATTGATACCCATACCGTAGATGGTGGTGGTAACGGTTGTGGTTCGACGGAGAGCCTCGGCAGAAACGCCAAAAAAATACTGCTCCGCTTCCAAGTCCAAACTTCCCGACCACACGTCCTTGCCTTTACATTTCAGCAAATCTTACTCACTAGGGCTCCAAGCACTCATTACCGCCGCATTAGGGTAAAGTCACACTGTGCATGACACGAAGCCTTAAATTTTGATATCTTGATCAGTTTGGTGTTCTTGCTTTAAATCCTAAGTTCTGCCTTCTTTTTGCTTTGCTGGGTCCGACTCAAAGTTTTGCTTCTTCAATATGGCGCAGAGCTTGGAGTGTTAGGAAAGCTTTCACGATTGCATTCAACGATAAATAACTTCTCAAGTGAGGTACAACATCATTCCCATAATTTTCCCCACTCCTCATACAACCACAAATACTCCGGCGTTTGTTCAAACGGAGTCTCTGGACGATGCCTCACAAGGGCTCGATGTATTTCCCCACCGTGTCCCAATTTCTTATTCGTTGGAGTCTTGTCTGTACACCATTCGCAGTGCACATGTACACATTCCAGGTCACTGCAGAACTCGGGATCTCGATTTTTCCAGGCTTGGTTGCAGTCCTGGACACGATTTTGATTGTTCTCGCACTAAAGTTTCAGATTAGCCATGCCTTTTGAACGTCTATGATGGGTTTGATGGGAAGCATACCATACAGCGTTCCCAAGAATGTAAGATATTATGAATGTAGTCTTTTTGGTCCGGCGTTTTGGTCCTCGCGGAGGGCTCGGATCTCTTTGCCTGCATTCTGACCTTCCTCCCTGTTGTTCTGGCATCACTACTTCGACTGATACTTGGGATGTTGACGTCGTTTCTTATTGAGTTTGGATTGTTTGACAAAAGCGAGACTTAGGTGTCTAGATCCCTTTACTCTCCGGAAGGAGACGGGACAACCTGCCCTGGCAAACATATATGCTACGGCTTCAGTATTCACTCTCTGGAACAAAGGAAGGCAATGATTCTAATGCAGAATCTTGTGAATGGTTCCAATGCCACTGTCTTATGCTAGCATAGTGACCAGCTTTGTGCGCTTGAATCACAGCTTCAATTAAAGACAGTTTGAAACGTCACTATAAAAGAGTCCTCTCTTCCTCAGTCGTCCTTCCACATCCAGCCACCAAATTTCCAAACACCTTGAAAGATTTCACGTCGAAAACCATCATCAAAGCAGTTTCTTCTACACTAATCCAGACTACCAAACGAATAGTCACAACCAAAAGTCCCAACCGCCAGGTCAAAGCCTGGCAGTGCCTCTTAGTCAGCCGCTCCTTACGACTGCCCAAGCAGGGTGATTACAGTGCAATAACAAGACAACAAGGTCGGAGACACTACCGGTAACGACGAGGGGCGCAACTACATTAACCTCTTCTCCAGCCGAAAAGAGTGTGGGCACAAGCGGCGCGAACGCTTTTGTCGAAATCTCAACGCTGAGGGGGAGGATATTGGGAAGTGTGGTGCTAAGTGCTTTCCTCGAAACGATCGAGCCTCAGAGGACAAGCTGGAAGGCGCTCAAGAAGAGTTCTCTGATGAAGAATCCCCTCAAGGTGGAAAGGAGGCGAAGAGGGGATCCGCAGCGAAGTTCATTAAGTGAATGAAGGGAGCTGTTGTTTAAGGAGTTTGGTTGGTGGTGTCAATGCAGCACACCGGAGAGGAAGGGCCAAATCATTACGATGCTTTCAAGTTTTCGTTTTTTTCGTTACATGTTCCCAAATTACTGGCAAGTGCCTCTCTGCACTTTTCTTATACTCGAATTATCTGGGTTTTCAAGTTTTCCTTTTTTATTGTTCGAGGCACACATTGCCCTTCGATAACTAATTTATTGCCATCTGTGATATACCAGTACAACAAGAGACCTACTGCGCGCATTCTCTCCTCGATCCAAGCGGGAGAGACATTCATGAAGCAACATCTGGTCTGTGAATCGAAGCGGGACTGAATTGGCAATGTCAACCTTTGAAGTATGCACATCCATTTCTTGTGTATGAAGGCACGCTAACATCCATCAAGGGTGCATTAAAAGTGTAAGACATGCAAGATGCTGATAGAATTTCTGACATCAGAAATCTTAATTGGGACAAACCTCTGATGGTTGGCATCGAACCTGCCCTAACGCCGAGCTGCCTCCAGTCAAAGGTGGCGATGGAAGTGAGTCCCACTCAATGCACAGCATCTGCACAAGTCCGAAATACTCCCCACCCTTTCGTACGACAGGTCGATGCAGTCGAATCATTCTCTCGAGTCCAAAGCTCGAGCCAACTGTCAGCACTAGTAGCGGCAATACACGAGATTTAAATAGAGCTGATATATTGAGATTCTAGACAGCTATTGCATGTCGCCAACTTCTCAGATATCTAAGTTCTCAGATATCTCGTAAATCAAAAAGTTTTGAACAATCACAAAAGTTCTGCACCATGACGCTCAATGTGGCAGTTATTGGTGGAGGCATTGGCGGCCTCAGTGCTGCAATTTCACTGAGACGCGCTGGCCACAACGTCACAATCTACGAACGTCGAGATTTCGCTGGAGAAATTGGCGCTGGAATCGGTATCCCATCTAACGGAACTAAGTGGCTCGATAAATGGGGTGTTGATCTCGACGCTGGTCAGCCTGTCATATCATCCAAGCTTATCATCCACAAGTGGGACACTGGTGACACAATTGCGACTGCTCCTTTGGGAAGCTACAAGGAGAAATTTGGGTATGAGACACTGGGCTTTCAGAGATGCGATCTCCACAAGATCCTGCTTGATGCGGCCTTGTCCGAACATAGGAATGGGACGCCTTGTAAGTTGATCACAAGCCATCGGGCAACGTCTGCAAATCCAGGAAAGGGTCAAGTCATATTTGAAAATGGAGAGGTGATTACAGCAGACCTGGTCATTGCCGCAGACGGTATTCGCTCTCAGTTGCGGACGGCCATCGGAATCACTCCCGAAGTAAGTGAAGCATCCTCAGCAACGTACCGAGCTGTGATCCCAGGGACCAAAGTCACAGAGCTTGGATTTGGAGAGATTGGTTCGAGTAATGCGATTGAATTCTGGGGTGGTGCAAACGGGAACAAGATTGTGATCGGTACTTGTCACGGAGGGGAGGTCCTGGGGATGTATTCGTTCTTCCCGTGAGTTTCTTCCTCGGAAAATGCAGTGACACTTAGATGCTAATTTGATCCTCAGCTGCGAGTCTCAAGTGAATGAGAAAGAGGCATGGCTTACTTCTGTATCGCCCCAAGAAGTAGTGGATGCATTCCCCACGCTGGATCCGCGTGTTCGAAAGCTCATGCTTCACTCGGAAGACATCAAACTCTGGTAAGCAGAATCGAGCTCTCTGAGCTTAATGTCCTGTCCATTCACCATATGTACTCCATCCGTCATTCTTCGTTACGGCTGCGCTTTTGAAACCCTGTAGAGGAAAATGCTAAGTCAATATCCTCAAGGCCGCTGCACATCCACAAGCCGTATCCCTACTGGTCTCAAGGACGCATTGCTTTGCTTGGAGACGCCGCGCATCCAATGCTGCCAGACCAAACGCAAGGCTCTAGTCAAGCTATCGAAGACGCTGCGGCATTAGGTTTTGTCTTTTCTAAGCAATATTTTCAAGTGAAGGAAGGCAAATCGCTTGATGAGCCCGTTAGAATTGCCCTAATGAGATACGAGAAGGTCAGGATGAAGCGTGCAACTCAACTGCAGGAGGCAAGCGCAAAAGCCAGAGTTGACATCCGTGAGAGAATTGGCTGGGCAGCAGAAGGCGTGAAGCCGGGCAAAATAACTCTCGAAGACGTTTGTGGATATGATATGGAGTCCCACCTGGCAAGCATTGTGGAATCGGAATAGTCTGTACGAAAGATATTTTTGTACGGGTTTCATAATCCATCCAGACTTGGTTCGAAAAAAGAAAGCCTTTCGATCCATACAACAGGGTTAGTTGGAGGCGCAGGACTCATGCATGCGTGACGAGCAGGGCGCCTAACTTGCTTTGGTTTCAGCTGCACTGTACTGCCCCGCCCAGCTCTCAGCTTTCTCACCCAACATCATCCGGAAAGTTGCTCCATCTTGTATCAACACTTCACTGCGTGAAAAAGAGAGAATGCAATCCGCTTCTTGAGGCTGCCTGAACGTTACTTCCCCACACCAAGAACCATTTCTTCCCCAGTCCCACGATTGCTTCCCCGGACTTTGCCAGCTGAGAAAAGATGTCGTCTCAAATCCACGATTCGGCGGCTCAACGTTTAGAAGCTCTACATCTGCATCTCTTCTAGTGAGTCTCGTGGGACTTGTAATATTGACCACTGAGTCGAGCATTGGTAGCAACGATATTACTGAGCTCAGGCCAATCGAGTTCTCTCGAGATGGCTCTGATGGACTTGAAGACGAGCACCATGAAAAAGATACGGGAAATGCGCCATTCAATTCGCGCAAATCATTCACTTATACTCGTCTGGAGGGGGAAGAAACCACGAGAATACTTATCCTTGAGCCTGGTGAGGCTGGCGATGAACTCAAAGGCTACCTCAAGCATGTGAGGGCTCTTGAAGATCACGACTACGAGGCTTTATCTTATGCCTGGGGTACCGTCTCAGGGACACACTCGATATCTTGTGAAGGAGAATACATTTCCATCACTGAAAATCTCGATGGGGCGTTGCGAGCACTTCGACTCAAAGACCAGCCGAGATGGATCTGGGTTGATGCCATCTGTGTCAATCAACGCGATCTCATTGAAAGGAGTCGGCAAGTCCGTGTTATGCACCATATCTATTCAAAAGCGATTCAAGTTGTGGTTTGGCTTGGCCAGAGAGCGGAGGCAGATGCCTTGGCATTCCCAGCTTTGCGCCACCTCGAATATCAACTGAAATGGCAGCAAGATTCATGGGCGCTGAAGAGGCTGGGATGGTATAGAGACAAAAGCGGCAGAGTGTTTTCAGGAGGGGTACACAGATCCATTCTCACTGCTGAGGAGTATGAGCATTTGATTCATCTGCTCTCCCGCGCCTGGTTTCACAGGACCTGGGTCATTCAGGAAGTCGCCAGTGCACAAAAAGCAACAGTGATGTGTGGTCAGCAGTGTATCCCCTGGGAAGTATTGGCGGATGTGTTTATGAAACTAAACAACGACTTCCTTCCAATCAACCAATTGGGAACACTTGACGCTCATCACTCCCTCGAGAATATCTCAGCGATCGAAAATGCTCGCAGATCTCACAGCGGACCACTATCAATGTCACTCTTCCATATTCTTGTCGCCACGTCTTTCTGCCAGTGCACTGATCAGCGCGACAAGATATTTGGTGTCGTTGGTCTCGCCAAAGATTGGAAGGATCGGAAACTCCTCAAGCCTGATTATGATACAAAAGAGAACTCAGAAGCTCAAATTTTGGAGACGTTCAAGGGGTTTGCTGTTGCAGATAGCAATCACAACAGGAATCTGAGGGCTTTGTCTTGTGCTTCTGGGCCAAATGGGACGCCGTCACTTCCTTCGTGGGTCCCGGATTGGAGACATATCGAGAACGCACACCCTTTTGTCCGCTACAGCGACAGGACGAAGTTCTCTGCGTCTGGAGGAATGGAACCTGTTGCATGGCATTCTGACAATCAGAACATCCTTCATGTTCGAGGGAAGCTGGTTGATAAAATAAAGCTGCTGGGTTCTGAGCCCACATTCACGAAATCGATTGCTGTTTTCGAAATCAACGAGGGAAGAGTATCTGCTCTCGAGAAATCTTTGGGCTGGCTGAAGGATTGCCGAGGACTGGCCGCTGACGGAGATGGCACTTTGACCTCAGAAAGATACGAGGAATTTTGGAGAACGATGTCGTGCGGCTTGACTGGTGAGGGGTTTCCAGCTCCATCGAGATACTCCGACTATTTCGGAAAATACGTGCGGTATATGGAGCAAGCACCCAACAAGTTCAGAGAATATCTGGACGAGTCTCGGACTACAGTCGGTGAAGTCCGTGGACTCGACGAAGTCATCCCACATTTCGAAACACACGCTGTCATCGAGGCATCCCTGGACAAGTGGTCTTCCAAGCGTCTTTTCTGTACAACTTGGAATGGAAGACTAGCTTGTGTACCCAAATCATCTATGGAGGGCGACGTGATCTGTATCCTCTTTGGAGGTGAGGTTCCCTATGTTCTGCGGCCAACTGGCAGTGGTCTCTATACTCTGATCGGCGAATGCTATGTCGACGACATAATGCACGGAGAGAGTTTGTCTCACGATACAGCATCTAGGGAGTTTCAAATTCGATGAGGGTTGAAGACCTGACCCGTTCCTCTCTTGAGAGATATTCGTTTGTCATTAAGGTCTGCTCATACGGCTTTTATCAGTGAAGGATCCTCTTGTACAAAGTCCCCAGATGAACGCGCGACTGAGCTGTTCGTAGAATTTCTGACCCTATACCTGCTACTTTCAGTAGTCAACGCGTCACTAAAAGATAATGAGAAAAATCCGTCTTCGAATGGCTTCGTGCTTTGACCCAAATCCCACCAACACCCGCTTGCCAAAATTCCACTTTAAAATCCGTTCGGATGCTCCTTCAAGAATTCAATCTCCTCCGGCGTCGATTCTCTTCCCAATATAGCATTCCGTGACGGAAATCGTCCGAACTTCATGATTGGGTCCATGTGCCGCTTGCAAAAGTGCAGTGATTTTTGGCTAAAATCTTCTTCATCTGTTCCCCGGCACTTTGCCAGCTGTGCCTCATAAAGAGCCAGAGCAGCAACTTGACTGATCAATCGCTCATCGTGCATGAGCGGGAGGTAGAAGAACGGTCTCTGCATATTCGTGACTTCTTGATGGAATCCCTTCGCGATAGCCGTTGTGGCGATTTCAATAGCCATAGAATCAGAGCTGAAGGAAGCAGGCGTTCCTCGAAAGACGTTTCGTGGGAATTGATCGAGCAGGATGAGAAGCGCCAATGTGCTGCCGGGCTGCTCAGTCCATGATGTGAGCTGTGATGCGCGTGCTCTCTCGATGAGACTGCCGAATTGGTCCTTGATCTCAGCATCAACGGCAGGACCGCCTCCAAACCACTTCTTCTGAGGCTCTTCATCACCGAACCAATACGTCAGAGTGCGGTTGACTTCTGGGTCCATAGCTGAGATTGATGACATTGGACGAAGTGAGGGGAAGCTGAGGGATGATTTGAAGACTGCCTGGAAGCCGAGAACCTGTCGAGTTTAGTCAACATCGTACAATTCAACAACATGGGATAGCTAGCAACCTTCTGAATCGCTAAGCTGATGTTGTATGCTCTCATTTTCTCACAGACTTCTCAGGATCTTGGGGGTGTAAGCTGATGAGGATGTTTATGCCTGGCTCAGAACATACGCGAGATGCCGCTTAAAATGCGCGCCCCGCTTAAATGCACGTGTTAATCGCTAGCACCATCACTATCTTTAAATAATCATAGAAATAGTTAATGAAGAAGATATACGGAAGGCTCCAGCCGAAATCAAAAGCTTTAAAGATCCTGATTACACTATAATTGCTTAGAAATATCCATTAATGCGATTCACGCTATCTTAACGTGCTAAAGGCATAATTACCTTGAAGGCCGACTTTTAATCCCAGGCTTACTAATACCTCATTAACGCTTAAGAACGTATTCTAGTTAATTAGATTAATCATTTTATTAAGCGTGAGATCTCTTGCAATGACTAGGATAAGGGTCGCACAGTCACTAACTGAGCTAAAAAAGACTACAATATCCACTGATAGTGGTAGCATGGGAGTCAACAGAAGCTCTCATTATCGCGACAATGAATTAGTACTTCAAGTAGACGCTTTAGAGCGAACACTGTCATAGAATTCCTGAGTAACTGTAACTTTCGAATGCCAGCTTACTATCTTTTGAGATTAAGTTTAAGTAGAGTTCTGTTACGATCTCCAGTATTCCTACTATTTATAGAGTAGCAGTTTTTGGAGCAAGATTTGACTGCCGGAAGCTTTACGAACTCGGCGTAGGGGTATCTTACAATTAATAGCATAAGTCTTTAGCAACCAAAATATTGTATTCAGAGGATGGCGCGCATGAATCGGGGCATAGGATCCAAGTAAATTCTCTATCAACTATCATTTAAGCAATAGAAAATGGTCCATGTAACACTAAATCTTTCAGAGCTTCTCCACTCATAAGACCACCAATATAGCATTCCCCAACAAACCTATAAGGAGTGCTGTTACTTATACCTTTATGGAGCATATACGGCGTTCTCCCGCCAGCTAGAATAGCGATAACATGACCCGCCCGGGAGTCAGAAGAAGACAGCCCCATATAGCCTTTAGTAGTTATGAAGAATCGACGGCCATAAGCCGCCCCTAACTGAGCTTCTGCAAACTTGTTCGCAAGAAATATATTCTCAGCTGAGGTATTTTCATGGACTGTGTGGATGAATCTTCCATGCTTCTGCCCCGCGATACTCTAATATTCGCTCCAAGCCATATAAGCGGCACGGTACATTTTCACCTTGTCTTGGTCTGGGTGGTCATCCCAAAGAAAATTGGCCCCGCCTACTAACGTCGAGATGTACATGTCTAATGGGTCCTCACCTGTCGGATAAGTTTTCAGCCTCAAAGCCATGCGCTCCCGTTGTCCAGCGCTGTCTCATGAGGATGTCGAGGTGTCCTTGTGCGAAGCGAGTCTTGGAAGGTGGAATGAGTGATCCGGGAGTCGGCACATATTCGAGAAAACTATCTCCGACATAGGCGACGATGTCAAAGAATATACCACGGGATTGCAGTATCCTTCCATCATTAGAAAAGGTGCAAATAGTTGCTGCGGCTGGTCCTCCTGCTTGCATGCCAGGAAATTCCGGGTGTAGAAGTAAAGGCGAAGACGAAGGGTGTGGACTTCCCAGTCCGGAACCCACGATAGTAAGTCGTGCTTCAATCGTCGACTTTGAGCTTCGATAGCACTCAGTACATCTAGAGTTCCCTGCCGCTCTATCGTATGTCTAGCTAGCCTTGCATATACCTCGTCAACATGCGTGACATAATCCTGACCAAACCGTGCATACTCGTGATCGGGAGAGATACTAAGTAGAGCATATATTTTGTCACAGTCATCCGTAGCGTAATTCTCCCTTTCCAAGGACAACTGTTCTAGAAGTGGTCTCCCTCTGTTTCCATGAGCAATTCTAAGAATTCTGAAAGTCTGTGGATGATGAGGATCAAGAGAAGAGGAAGGAAGCCGATTCTTAACAGAAATTTGTACTTTGCCAGAGAGCTCATCGAGAGTCAATTATTCACAGCTATCTGCTACGCTTCAGTGAGGTGTGAATCATTCGAGATTCACTTGCAGTTGTAATGCCTCTCGAATTGTATCCAGCACTCATGTTCCTGGTACACTAAAGTCAGCTCTGTTCTTGTCAAGGGCCGAGGATCTGGAGATATACCTTCATTTTTGGCTTCACTTCATCACAGAAGACCTCAAAACGAGTTGTGATACCAGGAGATGTATCCTCTGTCCCTGGTCTCACTCTGGTACTGTACTTTCTGAATATGGCAGCCACCAAAGTCGTCATCTCAGCCATAGCGAGACTACAGCTCACCACCATCAGTATATCGCATTCAGAGAATTGAAAAGCAACGAGGCGTGTCAACTTACTGAATCCCAATACACATCCTCCCGCCACTCGAAAACGCCCAAAACCACTTCCTCATCTCCGCCACCTCTTTCGAACCCCCCAGCCACCTCTCTGGATCAAACCTCAACGGCTCCTTAAACACTTCCGTCTTCCGATGCAGCGTATACGGCTCCATACTCACCACCGTGCCCTTTGGCACTTCATACCCATCAATCACCGTATCAACGGGTAAACTCCGCGGCTCCGATGCCGGTAGCGGCGCATATATCCTCAACGTCTCCTTAATCACTGCGTCCAGATACGGTAACTTGTCCGTTGCTTGCACCTTCGGGACTCCTTGCTCATTCAAATCCTTTCCTCCAATACCTCGTACCTCTTCCACAACTTTGTCTTGGATGTGAGCATTCTCTGGCAAAGAAAGGGCCCAGAAGAGAAACATCAGCGTATCACTCGTGGTATCCACGCCTGCAAGCATGTGATCCGCCGCTTCAGACGCGATCTCCATATCTCTGAGTCCTCCCTCTTTCTTACTCTGATGCTGTTCCCCCAGCCTCTCGATGATCGTCTCAGCCCCCAAGTCTCCTTCGGCTCCCATGCTTCGTGCGAACTTCTCCCAAGAACCGAAAGCATGCCTCCGAATCCCCGTGTACACCGTCGGTTTCTTCATAGGCAACAATCCCAATCCCTCAACCACCTTCTCCATCAACCCCGTCCTCGACATAAGCCACTTCGTATACTTCGGTAAGTGAGCAGCAAACCACGCCAACTTCCTTCTTTCCGGATTCAGCACATCACTTATCATATCCCTATCCCTTTCCACACCTTTCAACGCATGTGTAGCGCCATACTTCTCTCCATACAGAAAATGTGTGATATTATCCAGGGAGTAGTAATGCAGACTTGCGAAAGTCTCACTCTCTAGGACCCTACCATTTCCTTCTCCCTTTCCTTCCCTCTCAAGCAACTCCAAATACTCTCCGACTTTTTCTTCCACCGCTTCTGAGGAATATTTCAGAATTGACGATTTGGAATAAGCGTGGTTGAGAATCTTCTTCCTCTCCCCATGTTCTCTCACCCCAGCGAAAGTAAAAAGATTCTGTTCCCCGTACACGTCGAACATGCGATAGAACGTTGTTCTCTCAAATCCACTTCCCGCTCCGTAAATCATTTTCAGCGCTGAGAGACTATTGAACGAGATCTCATTTGGACCAATGCGTACTACTGGTCCATATGTTCGATGCAGAGCGTGGATGGCCCGCGTCCGAGAGCCCGTATAGTCATCGTATGCGAGGCGCCATTTGGTGAGTGCGTAGCTTTTGGGGCCCGGAATGCTGTGAAGGCGCAGGAGCGGTTTCAAAATAACGTAGGAGACAATAACGACGGCGAGGAGGATAACTCGAGCGATGAGGGGCGGAGAGGTCCAAGTGGAGGTGAGGGAGTCGAGCATCTTGCTCATGGGTGACCCAAAATCGAGGGAATGAGGCAGAAGGAATGAAATTATGGCGTAACTGCTGCTGAAATTATATTTGTAAAAGACAAGAATAGACAATAGAAAAGATACTAGGTGTTGGTGACATGCCAAAGATGGACTGATGTGCAGCAAAGGTGGGAGTGGCGCTCCACGTGACATTCCAAAATCTCACTAGATTCTGTACTAGAGTCCATGAAAGGAAGGATAGCTAGCTATTCTCAACTAATGAAAATTAAACTCAAACCCGAAGATAGGTCAATCTCTCTCGCTTGCCACTCGGTGACTTAGCAAGTGGAGGTATATTTTTCACGCAGGAGAAGCGTCATTAGAAAGCAAAGAATAATGATTAATTCCATGTATTACCACTAATGCAGTCTCCAAATCAATATTCCAACTCCTCGTTAATGCATTTCCCAACCATCACCATTTTTCCATATTCAATACTCTTTCGATAAATCAATCCCAATCCTTAGTCGTAAATGTATTCCGACTCCTCAGCCACTAAGGTACCAGAAGAGCTCTGGCTCGCCTCGACCACATCCGGAACACTCGCCACAAACTTAACCAAGCTAACCTCCGGTCTCCGAAACTCATGCTTCTCAGTCTTTGGCATCTTCTCGTAATAAGACTTGTACCCTTCCACTTCCGACATCTCGTCATCGTCCTCCTTCCCTTCAATCCTATCGAAGCATTTCTCCAGGAAATTGCTCACTAGTAGTACATCCCTGGCCCTTCTCCCCTCATTCGGATTATCTGTCTCCTGCCCCTCACTCACCACCTGAGCAGTCTTCTCTTCCTTCAAAGGAAGAAAGCTCAAATTGCGTGCCCCACCTCTCCACTGCTCTTGAAATTTCTCCAAGCAATCCCCTGCCTTCCAAATACGTCCTTCCGCAACCGGAACCTCTGCCGCGTTACTCTTACTATCAAAGAGCAAGATCTCACCGACTCCATTGACGACCCATTTCCCGAGCTTAATCCAAGCCCTCAAATTCTCCAACCAGAACGAGTTCCCGACATCAATTGCGAGCTTCTGCAACCCGTGCTCGTTCACTCTGTCAACAAAATCGCCGAATGATTGGATATTCCAGTATCCTCTTGGAACAAGAGTATCAGTTTTGTAATTGATATAAAACTTGGCGTTGAAGATGACGCTTAGGTGCTGGGGCGGCGGGAGCGTCATGTGTGTCTGGAATTCCAGGGCGTAGTGCTTCAGTCCTTCCTCTCTTGCTTCCCGAGACGTGTGCAAAATGGCGGGAGGAGCGATGGTTGATGATAAAAGGGAGGAATATTTCTGCACGAAAAAGATCGTGTTCCCGAGCTCGCATTTCGTAAACGTGGTCCAGATGTCAAGGGTCCGTGGTTCGTTGTTTGCGGCGAAGGACCAGACCTTGAGCCGCAGCTCGGAGGGTAGTGATTTGAAGGTTGTGAACATGGTGGTTCGTGATGCGATAGCTAGTGGTGCAACGTTGGGGATTGTTTCATGGGCGTGAGCGATGAGGTAGATGACTCGATGTTGTGTTTTGCAAAGTGGGGCGACGGGATGGTGACTGCGGCAGGATGGAGAATGCGAGTCACGTGGAATGTATCCAAAAGTGCGACGTTAATCAACTGGGAGGGCCGTCTGAGGTTTGTGCGAGGTTCGATGCTGGTTAGGAGAAGAAGAGAAGTGAAGGAGAGAGCCCGAGTGACGAAGTAAATGTTGGTGACGAAAGGGGAAGCCGCGAGTGAACAATTGATGCGGGTAACGGCAAGAGCACTTCGCAACACTCATTAGGCTCTAGATCCACTTCGCCAGATTGATCGAGCTCCAGAATTATTTGGGGACAGAGAATTCCTCAAAACCTGATTCGAGGCCAGTTTGAGCTGGTCCAGCTTTTCAATTCTTATATATACAAGAAAGTAACCCCGATAGCGGGTTCTCACTCTCCCCTCAAACTCTCCATCGCCTGTCCTCTCTCCACCCTAAGCACACTGACATTGCTTGAAGTCAGTCGCGGCGGCGCTTGGGCAAGACACCTCCGAAAAGTTCACCACAGGGTTATCTCCCAGAATTTCCCCCAAAGCCGAACTCGAAGCCATAATATCGAAGTGGTAGCTGTATCCATACTGGTTCTTTCCTCCTGGAGCTGGACACCATTGGGCATTGCCATTATTAGGGCAAAGATTGGTGACCATAACAATGATGCTTTGTCCAGATGCGCCACCAGATCCACAGGAAGAGCAGGGAGAAGATCCTGTCGAGGTGAGTTGGTAGCAGGTTCCGCAGCTAGAACCGCACCAAGACTTGCTGCCGCTGTCGTAAAGGGCTTGGGATGCGGCTGCGGTGTAGATGCCAGAGGCGGGCGAGGTCTGAAATCTTGTTAGAGGATGTGTAATGAGATAAATGAACGAGGCAAAATGTTAGACGTGCCTGCCAGCTAAACATGGAGTTCCCAGTTGCAGGGCCACATCCACAAGCTCCCTTCAGACCATCATAGTAACGCTGTTATCAAGGTGAGCTGCGATCTCGAGAAGAAAATCGAGAAGAATGTATACTGTAGTTGTAGCTTGCCCACTGATGGCAACGGCAGGAGAGATGGCAAGAGCCGCAAGAGTCGAAATAGTAGCGGGCTTCATGATTATCGAAACTGGATGTCGTATCGGACTTGAAAAACATCTTCAATGAGGTCCATGAAGTTATATTATAGTCCAGGGACTGGCGCTAACTGGCCTCCTGACAAACCACTTTGCCGGGTTAATATACATCTGGCACGTCGGGAACTCCTGAAGCGCATTCAACGGACACGTGCAGCAAGCACACCAGGAAATGGGATTGACAGGATGAATTTGAGAGGCACTACGCCACATAGATTAACCCGCAATATCGGCAACCGGTAGTTGTGCTGTTGGAACGCATGATCCATCTCAAGTTGTAAGATTATGACAGCGCAATCGGTAGTGCCGCCCGCATTGTTTCATGCTGATGTACAGATATGAGCGTGATGAGAATTCCCTAGCCTTCTCGAGAGGATGCACTTATGACGAGACAATCAGGTCCGGTTGAAAGGGAGCCTCGATGTGATGAAACAGCCGGACACACCCGCCACTTTGGAACCTGCCATTTCCGGAACGGAAAAGAGGCTCCGCGGAGAACAAATAGAAGATAAAATATTGGGAAGAGCTGTCACGGAGAATTCAACTGATATAAGCAGATGGAAAACTGAACAGAGTTCACAAATATTGAAGCGCGAAAGATTCAACAGAGGGTATATATTTCATGGCTCGTTGAAAACAATTCCGCTTACGCAGACCCTTCCTGTTTGCGATATTTAGCATTCAATCTACCTCAATACACGGGACGTAAGACTTACCTTTCGCTGACCAACGAAGAACCCCAATCCAAAAGTCTCAGTTGTGAATGTGATCTTGCTTCCCTTAGGGACTGCACTTTATCAGTACCTCTTTCTCGCGTATTCGACAGCTTCTGCTCACAGTAGAAGACGTCTCCCTTCACGGCGTGCACCTTTTGTCCAGTTTCATCGCTGATATCAAACTCTCCATCGACGATAATCTTCATCTCGTGGTATGTATACTCGTACACCAGCGGGGTTCCCTTCTCTAATCTGTAGAAGCCAGCGGAGATGGGTGCAATTGGATCGTTTGGCTCAGAGGTGGAGATGTCGCCGAGGAAAGCATTCTCGTTGGCAATCAACGGAGGCTTGAATTCGGTTTGGGCACCGGCGTAGTGTGTGAAGGCAGGAGTAGGCATGATTTTGGCAGACTTCTCAGGTGTAGACTTGGAGGATTTGGCTTTACTGATGAAGGAACCCATTGTTAGCGCTTGACTTTGAAGATCTTCTGGTGCTGAATTGAGGGTGTATTGAGGTATGAGAACTCAAGCGGGGTGGCAGAAGAATGGAAGAGAGATATATGCATACCTTATCTTCTCAGAGGGTTGGGAAACGATGATTCGCGGTGGATGTGGTCTGGCAGATGGTCGGGATGTACCTGGTGGTAAGTAAAGATATAGATCTGGAATTGTTCTCTGTTCCCGTCATGCAGCGCAGAGAACGTTCTCTTTTATAGCAGCCCACCATAAAATGGCATACATTACCTACCCCATCGTAGAAACAGAACCCCTCAGTGGGAGCCGCATGAAACTTACTGGACTGCATTGCTTCTTTGGGCTTCAGTCGTGAAGGACGCAAGCCAGGTAGAGCAGTGGTCTATCAAGCTGTAGCAAGATAATCTAACCCAATAGCATTTGAGCAGTGGATGCTCGTTCGTAGGGCCTCCAATGGATAGGTTGGACAATCAAAGGCCTAGAGGCCTGTGTTGGATCTTGCATTCCACTCGGTCATAGCCTATGCTCGGCACCCCCATTGTCAAGACTGTCGTCTGCTCAGCAGCTCTCGGGTAGCTGAAAGTGGGCAGCATGATAGGTGGCCATGGCTGCTCCTCACTGAGCAAGATTGAAGTTGATTGGGGCGTTGCTGTTGAATCTTCGTGGTTGGGGTTGTGAAGATTGCGATAAGGGAAATATTTTCCCAAAGGGGATTAGAAAGTCGCTTGAAGATCTCGCCCCCATTTTCGTCTTAGCGTCTTCAACTTCATCTCCTTCAAGACTCAGAAATGGAAGAGAAGAGGTATCAAACCAGATTACTCAGCCAGTGACTGAATTATCCTTACGTGACGAGTCTCGCCTTCTTCTTTGTTTGCCAACTTTGATTCGAGAGAATTTGTGAGAGCGGCCGACCAGTGTTGCGAATACTGCAAAGGTGTCATTACATACGTTTGAATTAGGAGAGTTTAGAAGTACATTGTCCAAATGTCATGCTCCACTCTTGTTTCCCTTCTCTTGTCTGCGTATGGAATCCGTATTCCTTAAATACATTCTTATTTTTCTCAGTGTTGTGCAAAATGTTGAACTGATCACGAGTTGACAATCATCACATGCGTACGTCCGTTCCATTGTCAAACTCCAAGCCTATGCTCTTGTCTGAAGAATAGATCGAGAATGCGGCAGCTTCTTATTATTAGCTCAGCATCTTCTCAAGTCTTGCGTGTCGTCTTCGTCATGATACAAGGCGGCCTTCGGGGCGCAAAGATGCCCGAAAACGGAAGCGAGAGCGAGACCGAAACTGGAACGACGTGCAACAAAAACTTTAAGTATTTTCAAATGCTTCCCCTGTGTATCCTATTGCTTTATTCCATATTCGTCTGTGGCTTCATGCACACCCAGCTCCTCTTCGGACGCCCAAAGCCTCTTCATACCGGAGGGTGTCTTGAAATGACCTTTGGCGGGCCGTTCGCGCTCCGAAAAGCGAATGCGAAATTCGCGATTTGCAACAGAACTTTGAGTGTCTTTGGAATATCAATCTGATTTGCCATGTATCCCCTTATATGTCCACTTTTACGGGTGTCTTGCTTTTGGGTCACAGGGCCGCATTCGCTTTTCAAAGCAACTGGTATGAGGTCGAAGTCCGAGATGGTGTCTGCGGAGTGGCTATGATCAAGCGGAGCGAGAGCAAAATTTTCGACTTGCAACAGAAGTATCAAGCAAAGAAGAGAGCCAATCGAAATAGAACCAGCGGGCAGAATATCGCTAGCATCTTGAATGAGACCACGGATGCTTTGACCGGGTGGGGTTCTGGGACCTAGCTCAAGCCAACGGAAGTAAATTCGCAGGTTGATGCGGTCGATTATTTACGATTGAAGACCGTTTTCAGAGACTAGTGAGGAAGAAAAGAAAATGCTTCTGCCTCACAATTGAGAGCTTTTTAACGAAGAGGGGAGAACAGCGGAGCAAAGAAGAGTGTATTCGGACTTCGGCAATGCCTGGAAAAATAATACAGTTGTGTATCCTTGGGGCTCCATGCGGTAGAGGCGTTTCCCTAATCCTAGATTTTACTTAGGCTGCAGTTATGTAGTCAATTCGAATAATTCGTGCTTGAAATACTCTGGCTTCGGAATATCTGTTCTCGAACTCTACTAATAAAAGTCGGAGATCAAACATAGAAATTGAGTGGGGTATCAGAATCGCATACATGAGTAGAGAGATGCCACCATATATCTAGACGGTGAACGCCAAACACCAAGCAAACCATAATCACCAACATCGGGTAGATCATCGGACTACCCACGTCTCTCGACTCCCAAGCAAACCGGCCCCAGCCTAAGCTCGTACATTCCTCCCTTCATACACATCCCGAACTAATCTCATAAGCTCCGCTCGCCCTTTCCTCATCTTCCAGCCGGACACCCTTCCTCTGCACTCCCATAACCTCGCTTCGCCTCCGCTCCCCCGCCATCGACCTTTCCACCCACCCGCTCCGCTGCGTCTGGATCAGATTTCTCTTTAGCCTCAAGCGAATTGTCCTCCCGCTCGCGGCCGCCCTTTTCCGGCGCTACAATCTCTCGAGATTTCTCTTGGGCTTCCTTTTCCGGCGCCGCAAGCATAATCGCCCCATCGTCATCTTTCTTTCCACCCTTAAGCACATCCTGTGCCGACTCTACGACGAGCTGCCCGCCAGCAACCATTGGATGTGGATGTGGCGCTTTCTTGGCGATCTGGCGGAGAGCGCGGGCTAGTTGGGACATCGTAGTTGGTTGTCTAAGCGAAGTTGCCTAGAATGTGCAAGTATTGAGGGAATTGAGGGACGTTGCGGATGATGAGTAAGCGGAACGAATTTCTGAGATGGGAGATAGCTATGTGAAAAGATACATGCTGGTGTGTAGGAATTGAGGTTTGTAATCACAGCGGTGATGTCCTCGTATTAGCCCTCGCTTCGCGTTAGGCAGCAGCCGGGAATTCCAAACTTCCTTGCCATCGTTCTTCGAGGCAATTGAATTTAAGGGTAGCTGTTGTAACTTGGAGCAGGTGATGCTTAGACCCAGACCCATTCCTAGGAAGAGCAAGACATAATTACGGAGAGCGCTGAAATCTAGATGTGTCACGAGATCCCAGCGAGAAAAATAAGAATTCTTAGTCTCCAGGTCATGAGACGTCTCAACCGAATTGGCCGCTTGGCACGCCAGTGAAGTTGTTTGAGAGACTACCGTTGAGAGATGTAACTCTCAAAAAAGGGACATGAAATCTAGGGTATCGAAACAACACGGCACAACTCTTAGCGATAGAGCATGGACTTCAAATCAAGGCAGATCGACAGGGGAAGGAACAAGGTCAGTTGAAAATCCCAGTCTTTGAATTGGCTGACGAACAGGGGATGAATCCCCATCGAGAAATCGAGCACGACGCTCGGAAAAAGATTCGTTGAAGAGGTCGCATCCAAAGGCCGTTGACAATACCACACTCTTTTACCCAACCACCACAGCTCCTACTGTGAATTTTCATGAATCCCATTCTTGATATTGGCCTCTATCCTCAATAACACCGCCAACAACTCAATACTACTCTTGCCAATCGCAAACCCCAATATCGTCTCTCTCCACTCACCGGGGACATCTCCTCCTCCGACTCCTAATCAATCTATATCAGAATTGCCGACTCCCATCGCATGCACCTCCGTACCTACCGGCATCTTCGAAATTTGACCGAAATCAGGATTTCTCGGTACCAGCGAACATGGTATTCATGCATCAATCACCCATCCATTACCAAATTTCTGTCTCCCATGAACCAAGAGATCTCCAAAAAAAAAAAAAA
>AYLM01000509.1:0-12190 GCA_001625345.1 Cairneyella variabilis | reverse complement strand
CCCCCCTCCCTCCCGAGCAGCTGCTATCGCTTGAAGCGTTGTTCGAAGTCATTCAGAACTAGCCTAGACATCTAAGATTCCAAAGACATTTTGCCTCGTTAAAAACATGCTTGAGCTGAATGGCACACTAGCAAACAGGACTTCACCAAGGTTGCCACACGTTGTTAGCCGAATGAGCAACTCAAGTTTACGAGCTCTAAGTTTCTATGTTAAGTTTCTACATTTCTCAGGTTTCTAAGTTTCTCCACTTTATAAGTATCTCCGACCGGGCTTGATCCCCCCTGTTCTCTTAAGCAAGAATGCAATGTACAGCCTTCCACCGAAAAGAATGATTCGTTTCTGCATTGCGTCTGCTCCTTCCGTTTCAAGAAATCGGTCTCTTGCTACCGTTTTGTCTAATACTTAAGACTTACTTGTAGAACTTCGTCCCGTCTTGTTGAGTCGCTTCAGCAAAATCGTCCGATCTCTAGATGGAAAAGCGGCTGCCGAAAACATTTTGATCTCTGAATATTTTTGCCAGCTCCATCTAGCACCACCGCGCTTTCGGTCGCTTCGCAAACCCCCCCACGTTACAAGCTGCCGCCCAACCACCATTTTAACATCAACTTCAAAATATCTGCCCTACCTCAAGTGTTCCTATATCAAATAATGGACGTGCCAGAGAGCTTGATGGTGACCGAGTTCACAACGATACCCGTGAGAGCTCGCCATGTTGCCGCCATCACTGACGATACTCCTCTTCCTCGCAACCTCGTCGAGAACATGCGAACTGCCAGAATACTCCTCGCAGAAGCGTCGGGCTACAGATTCGACTTCTTCCAGCAACTCGAGATGCCTGACACCATCTACTTAATCGGAACCTGGGACACGGCAGAAGCGTACTACAAATTCTTCAAATCTGCTCGTCGTGAGCGTGTCGTTTCGCTGCTGGACGACTACTTGATCTACGACGACCAACACTCAAAAGAAGGAGTAGCACGAAGCACGATACTTCTTAAGACTACCAGCAAGCCCGGCACCGATCCTACCGGCAACTCTATCCGCTTGTCTCCCCTCCAAGCTCCCATCATCGCATACTACAGATACGCCGTCAACCAAAATAACGCAGTCGGAGGGTTCTTCCAACGGTTTGCAGCAGCGCTTTACTCAAGCCATCCTCGCTACGACCTAATGATCCTCACATTCTCAAAGAGCGGTAAGAAGCCAGAGCAGCGGAAGAAGAGCGACCAACTGCTAGGTTCAGAGCTTCCATCTGGTTTGAACCTGTGGTGCTTGTGTGGGGTGGAGGACATGGAGGATCATCAATGGACTGCAGAGAATGAATTTGCGTTGGAGAAGGCCGAGGCCATGGAAAAGGGCTCACTGGCGGTCTGCCATTTCATGAGGGTTCATGGTCGTAATGGGATGAGTGCTCGCGCTGGGCACTAAGAGGAGAAACCCTGAGGTCCTGAATACCTTCGGAGCCAAAGAGATTTCGAGCTCCCATAAATGCCATTCTGCATGTCTACCCAGAGCTAGCGTTTCTCCTTCATTGAGCTGTCCCCTCGCAGTGCATAGGGACAATGAGAATCACGTGACCATACCCAAATTGTGCCGGCGAGCAAAGGTAAAGTCAACATGACTGATATTCAGTGCTCACTTTAGGAAACACAAGGAAGAAAACCGAACAACTACTAGATTGCATGCGAGAAGCCCTCGAGTAAAACGTGATGAGAGATCTTGTTATTGAGACAGGATGAAATCCACGATTCGCCACCTCGCGATTACCTCGCATCACCCCTTCTGATGATAAGGAGAACCATCTTTAAAACTTTCTTCCATCCGTTTTGACTTCAAGTACCCCGCGCAAGTGGGAGCTTTTACCCCTCACAAGCTTCATTGAAAAGTTAATAGTCGCCAGTGCAACGCAGGGTCCGAGGATACCTGCACAAGAAATGGTTCTTTATACCTTGAAGGTTTTAATAAGATTTTTAAAGTGGTGCCCAAAGCTCCCACCCGTGGATCGTCAGGACGAGCCGCAACGAACGACTCATCGTTTCTAAGAATAGGGCAAGCGCGCGATACCGTATCCCCGGCCGAATAATTAAGTGGAGAAGCACAGAATACCCGATCTCATCATGGCTCATGCACACAAGTCTTTGCCCGCTGCAGCACCCTTGAGTCCAATCATGTTAACGTCACTATTGTTACACGAAGAGCCCGCGAATCCCGAGAGTTGGATATGGGCTCTCTGGGAATGGTGGCTGAAAGGGCCGAGAGCCATACCTCAGACAAAGAGATACGACGTAAACCCACCAAAATGTTCCATGAAGGAGAGTCGGCCGAGCTGCATGCCATGGTCATGCAGAAATGTGCTGGCATCCAGTTGCCGTGTGTGCAACATATGATACGTGCACCTTCAAAAAACCTATGGACAAGGCAAAATGCGATGCAGCCAAAGAAAAGGAGTCCCTTCGATGGCACAACATGGATATCTGCTCTCAAAAAGACTGGTGATGGCCTGCATTATCAAACTGTCCAGAGGGACCTTTGTGAAACCCAGGAACCACAGTACTGTGTCAATATCTGACATACATGGAAGTATGGGGCGCCTGCTGCTGATAATGGCTGCGCGTCTGAACACAATCGGAGGCTTTTCCTGTCCACTGATTCGGATGGTTCATGCGATTGTTCACATTCTCTTTTCCGTCATCTCATTATTCCAAATATACCAAAATCATCGTAACGGCACAGGCCACGATGAGAACAAAAGTGAGATCAAGACGTATGAGATGCAATGGCCCGAGCTCTCGAGCCCACCGAGTCTGAAGTTTGAATATCGTTCAGCCCTGATGACACGCCGCAGTATCCTTGAAGGAAATCGCACAATTGACGAGGGTAGATGGGACCAAATTACCGTATTCGTGATCCCCGGGCAGGAAATTTATGCTTGCTGTCCCTCCGTACAAAGATTGGGACAGAGCTGCAAGTGCACGAGCATCACAGCAGCACCTCTTATCTTGACCGCTAGCTGGGTTCTCAGCCTCTCGGACTCGGGAAGAAAAGAAATTATTTATTACAAAATCGATAATTGTCCTCATTGGGAGATTACAATGATTTATCAATCAGCATTTACAGAGGAAAAGGGGTGAAATGAAGGAGCAGTCGGATACCGGTCCTGCTTGTAAATCATGATATGCTTGTCTTTATGCAGTCATTCGGAGGTTGTCACAATTAACTGTCAGGTTCAGAAGCCGGACGGAGTGAGAAATACCAAGCTTCGAGGGCAAGGGCTGTCAATGATACACAACAAGGATTCAGGGAGGGGCTGCGATTGCCTCGCGAGTCCACGCCAACCACGAGGTGTCGTCGGCGCCCATGTCTTCGGCCTCTTTTGCTGTGGCCGCTTGGAGATATTCTGAGAAATTATTCTCCGGTGTGGCTCAACGCAGGTCTCAGTCCCTAATGCGTGGGGGCCTGAACAGCAAAGTGCCAGTGACATGTATCTCAGCCATAGCGCTGAGCGAAGCATCAGCGCGCGAGAGAATCTTTTAACTCTTCATGATGTTTGGCTGTTCATATCAGAGTAAAATACAATTGGAGAAGCAGCCCTAAAGTCTCTGCAAGTCTGCAGAGTCGAAAGTGGGACATATTACTGAGAGGTGGTCCCTGAGGCTGGACCTCAGGAGGCGAAAACCTTCCCGGAAACGTTTTGAAAAGACGGTTCTTGTCTCGTCAGATCGACTAGGGAAATCCACTTCTTATGTGGGATTTCCCTGATGTTTCGATGTTTCCAGGATTTGGTCTTGGTACGAGGAGGTCCAAATGCGGTTAGCACTCCGAAGAGCCTTGACTTGAGGCAACCACGCTTCTGTGAATCTGTGATACAGGCCCATCGCCTTCGTGCCGAAATACCACTTCTTCCTCCAAGAACCCGCCGGCATGGGCGGAATGAGGTCGACCTCTTTGAGATATTTTGTGCTTGGCCGCTCAAAACCATGGGGGTCTCTCCATCTCTTTCTCTTCGCGTGTTAGCCATGTTTTAGCGCCATTATTCCCCTGGGCGAGATAAGCACAGCACGCTCCACTCACACAGCTAGTCACCGAGTGGTAGATTGCATTACGATCGGGTCCCTAAACCTTGCATAATACCGTATTCAGACAGTCGCCCTTCAGCTGAAGCCGTCCCGCCTCGCCTCGCAGCTGGTGCAGAACATTCTGAGAAGCCGGAGGAAAGTTTCTGTAAAATCCCACATTCTCGTATCAAGCCACCCTACTTCTAGTTTGGGCAGGCTGCTTGTTCCTCCCTACCGTGATTTTCTGTCTTGCTTCTTGCGCCTCTTTATCTACCTGCCGTGCCCCAGCACTGCTCTTATATTTACTTCTTCGCTCCCCGTTGCGAGGCTCTTTCCGTTATTTTACTCTCCCAGGTTGTTGATCCGCCAAACTAAACTATTCATCGCATCCCAACGCGCCAACCGTCCCTCGCTAGATCAATCGATAGTCTGACTTTACTGCAGGCTGTCATTCAGTCCCTGGACTATTATAGGGCCAACACCAGCACCTCTCCGATCGATCCGTCCGCAAGCCGTTCTTCAGGTCTTTTTGACTGAAGCTCGATCTTGTGTTGGCGTTTCAACTAGATCATACACCATCAATTCCAGATATCAATCAGGAATCTCTTGTCGGCGGAAAGCAACACTGCTTCACTACTCTGTGGGGTAATAAACCAATCTCAACGCCACGTACCTGGATACCTTCCACAACACAAAATAATTCCCAAGCAAAATGTCGGTCTTCTCCAAGCTCAAGCAGTCGAGGAAAGCAGCCAAGGAGCACAAGGCAAAGATAGTGGAGAAGGAGGTGAAGGAGGTCACCAAACTGCCATACAAACACACCCCAACCCACGCTGCTGTCGATGCTCTGAGTGGGGCCCCATCTAGTTGGCAGCATGAGGACCGAAGCAAGATCAAGGAGCACCACAAGAGAAGGAGTCAGATGGTGATCAGCCGGACTGAAAGCACTCTCTCAACAATGTCCTATCTCAATTCCGCCGCTGGACCAAGCTCCTCCGCTCCCGCCCTCCCACGAAATAGCAGCTACAGCAGCTACAACCCAACCTGGTTCGACCGAACTGGTGATGTCTATTACAAAAACGAGGCTCCGCAAGGAAACAAGAGACAGAAGGCAGCAAGAGGGCATTCATATAATGATTCCGGAATTGGTGCCAGCATCGGACCTAGTCCATTGGCCAGCAACATGCAATCCGAAGGTACTTCAACCACTTCCTTACATCAAGGACTTGCGCAACTCAACAATCGGCTAACTTCTTACGCAGAAGTTTCACCGGTTGTCAGCTCTGGCAATTCTCAAAAGTCATCCGATTCATCCGAAAATCTGGAAATAGCCCAACAAGTCAATCCCAACCGCATGTCTATGCGACCACAGCCCATAGTCTACCAGGAGGTTTGTTGCAATTGCCCCAGCTCTGATGAGATTTCATGATTAATTTTTTTTTTCCAGAGAGATATCTTTGATCGCCTCCATACCAACAAGGACCGGAAATTGGGCGAGGCACCCCTCTACGACAGCCCACCGATCAAGATTCCAATCGCAACCACTCCCGTTGCACAAGAGGTCAAGGCCAAGAAGCAACGATGGAGCTTGATGGGCAAGAAGAACTCCGCCCCTATTGCCACGTAATCCCGAGGATCAGGAACCTACCATTCTCTTGGGTGCGCAGCATGTGAGTTGCACGTAAGTTGAATGGGAGCGTGCAGACGACTGGGATATCGGATTTGGGAACACACCACATTTACAACACGCTGAACCTCCTGCGGGACTGGGAGCGCGGAAACCTGCGTATCGCTTGCACTTCGTCCAAAGTTACATAACGGCATATCTTTGCGTATGGATCATGTTATATTTTTTTGATCACCAATGGACTCTGCCACCGAAATTTCCTTTGTCTTGGTTTCTGCTGCAAGCTCCAATCTCGGGGCAATCGGAATTGTTTTTGTTCTTTAGCGAGTTTCTGTATCTATGAGCGCCCCGAAGCCTTCTCTGTCGCACGGGTCTCACGGAGACATGCTGTCTCACCACATGGTCTTCCGTGTCTCGATGCGACCCGCGAGTGGGATGAGTGGGATGAAGAACACCAGTCAGGTACAGCCAGCGCCTTATGCAGGAGGATGAGGCTGGCTTCACACCGCTAGTTAGTTTTGGGTTTTGGCTGCGATGCGATGGAGTTATCTAGATGGCTGGGCTGGATCTACTGGGCTTATATTCTGAGGGCGGTCTTGGAGATAAGATGGAAGCCGAACTTGGCCACTTATGATTGCTTTCTGCCTTATGATTGCTGTCTTTTCGACGGAAAGACTTCCGGTACACATACAAGAGGAGGTAGATACACCACATACTACTACATAGGTCATGTGTAATTCAAAAATGAAGCAGTTTCACACGCACATGTCATGACCCAGATATCGTCAATTCCATGTGATGTTGACTCAGACTTGAGACTGAAAAAGGAAAATCCAATGTCCACAAACTCGGCATAGTGTACAGCAGATACGGATCTGCGGGCGTGACCTTATCCTGTATGCCAAACACTTACAGCACAGCAGATCACGCCTCCAAAAGCCTCCTCGCGTCCACCGCTTCCTTACCCGCTGGCATGCTGCCCATCGCAAAGATACCCCCACTGGAGATTTTCCAAATCGAGGGATTGAGATTCCATTCCCCTCGTTGCTGGGTCGAGCTTGTCTTCTCAACCGAACCCCGCATTCCCAACTCCATCCCAGTCCGTCCTTTATGCTCGGCGTACCACGTTGCATCCAATCTACCCGCACGTCTTCCCCTCCCTCAGCTCTCTGCAGCATCCGCAACAATGCGGCACTGAGCGGCGTCCAGAACTTCAGATGAGAGGGACTCAGAAATATTGGATGGCAATTGACTCAATTCGCTGATGCTGCATACCTATCTGCAGATATGATTCATGCTCACTTGAATCTATTCGTCCCATATCAAGAATAATTACAATCTCCCAGAACCCATTTGTCTGATACAAACCTAAGAGAGAAAAAAAAAAAAAATTATTTTTCCCTTTTATCTCCGTACTTATTTCTCACCCGCATATCTCAAGTCAAACTCTCCCCAGAAACGGGCCAACGGCCTCAACGTGAGTGAACTCAAAAATCCAACAACCAACATCAATGACGTTAATGCTTCATCTCACATATGTCAGACGTGCACCATCATCTATTCCAATCCCAAGTCCCAAGCTACTCTGCCGCACCACTCCATTTGACCTTATCTCGAGCCTCACCAGCATTAAAAAGTCTCAACCTGGAAGATATGAGGTGCAGCGACTAGACCAAAATTATTTATTCCAAGATAGGCGCTTACATCACCTGCAACCTACTAGCCTCCCACGCCGGCGCACATTGACTTCAGCTAGAGCGCCTAGTATCCTTGCGGATACGAACTTGCCAACCCGGCGCCACGTTTTGTGTTCAGGTTCCTGTTCCAGTGTCTGTTTGCCCGGGGCATCGGGTCCTTTCCGCCGCTCCGAGGAGCAAGTTTGGGCCCGAAGTGGCTTCTGGATTGCTGCAGATGCGCTTGGCTGCTTGGCGAGGTTGCTAGATTTGGAGTGAAGAGGCGAGTGCTGGGATTAAAAGAGGAGGGTGATGGTAACAATTGAGGATAGTGGGATCCAGAGTTTGGAGGAATCTGGGAAAGAAGATCTTTGGTAAAGATGGGAATGTCAATGTCAATGTCAATGTCAAAATCGTGAAAGGAGGGGTAGTTGCGACCAGGGTCGAAACAAAAGAGGTGCTTCCCAATATGGGCAAGCAAGGGGCTGGATCACGTGCCTGGATCCCACTTTCTCATTCTCGATGCTTCTGAACCAAATCATGGTCAATCGAAAAGACGGTATTTGGACGAATGATCTATTGAATGCCTTTTACACTGTTGCGTTTTCTGCAAGAATATATTGAATTTTGGAGCTTTGACGATTTTCAAGAGCTTTTGGCTCCTGCTACCCCTCATTGCTCTTCGTTGTTTCTCAGTTTTGGGTGGTCTTTCGTCATGGATCCAGTTGATCTGGGGTTCTTTCACGCGCTCGTCAAGATCATCTTTCCAAGTCATGGCATTTTAGAAGAAGACAAAAATTATTTGCAAGTGGCAATCCATCTCTCTTCCAAAGACCACATGTTTCTTAATCATCACCATGAAGATTCTTTTCGAAGGCATTGCCCCAGTGGGTAGCATTGTAATTTCATCCAGTTCAGTTCTTTGGAGTTCTAGGTAACGACCAGAGCTTTCTATGCCGCCGTCAAAGGCCTTGTTGTTTCAAGATGTCAAATATGGGTTCCAATGCCCTCCCGTTACTACTTCAGTTGTTTTGGATACCTGATCATCATTTTGAATTCCATCTCAAGTTCTGCAACACGTCCACGCACCCAAATTCCTACAATCTGGCACCATGGTTCGGGTGGAAGTTGAGATCATACAGCCTCGATACGTCTATGACGAATTGAAAGACAACCAGATCCGCCTCTTGGAGTTGAAACCTGTGGGCTGGGTACCAGAAAAGAAGGCTGAGTTCGAGCTCAATGCAAGTAACACCTCCGGCAACTTGTCAAACTTCACCTCCGAAGCCACCCAA
Organism: Cairneyella variabilis; assembly: GCA_001625345.1. Taxonomy (NCBI): domain Eukaryota; kingdom Fungi; phylum Ascomycota; class Leotiomycetes; order Helotiales; genus Cairneyella; species Cairneyella variabilis. Next base: position 3,540 of record AYLM01000509.1, on the reverse strand, counting down.
AACGCACCAGCGCAGAATACAAGTCTTCGGCAAAGGTACGACTTGGGTGGTGTCACCATCAATTCCCCTTCTGACTTGGGGTCAACTTCCAAGAAAAATAAACCTTCAAAATTTCCAGGCCCGAAATCTGGATCAAGGGATGGCCGGAAGCATGAGCCTGGGCTCAGAAACCTCCGGGATCCCACACACTCTCCCGTCAACCAATCCCCTCTGAATGCTCCTGTCGTTGCAAAAGTTGTCAAGTCGACTCCACGACCAGCGAAGTTCTTTTGTCAACTACACACTCATACTCTCGCAAAGCAACCCCAATATGATGCATTATCATGGGTATGGTAAGCATGCTGCCCCTTATCATCTTCTAAGCCTACCATGATTGTTTGATTCTCCTCGCAAGATCCCTAGAAATGGATCACTTTGTTTTCACTTAATATTTGATTATTCGGATCGCTGACTTTATCGTCGATATGTTTCAGGGGCCAAGAAATGACTTGGAAACAATCCCTCCGAATATTGGACCCGAGAACCGACCCAGAAAGCGTGGTGGACGTGAAGATTCCGCCAAATTTACACATCGCGCTAGGGCAATTGCAACACCATTCGAAGAGCCGTTTCCTGTGGATCGATTTTCTATGCATCAACCAAGGCGACGGGGTAGAAATCCAATCGCAAATGAAAAAAATGGATGAGATCTACCAAAGAGCTGGAAGAGTTTGTGTCTCTTTGGGACCCGGTTGCAGTGCAGAGGAGAGCTCGGCGGTGCCGGCATTTGTGACTAAACTTGTCCATTTCGGGCATGTGGAAGCAATGATTAAGCCGAACTTTGTGAAAAATTGGAAAGCTCTTTGCTCGCTGATGCGCCGGACCTGGTTCACAAGGAGGTGGTGTGTCCAAGAGATCGCATTCGCCAAACGTGCGACTCTCTATTTTGGGACCAAACAAATCGAGTGGCGGGAATTCAAGGACGCTGTTGTGCTTCTGCAAAAAAGAATGGACGATGTTATGAGGTTGTTGACGCAACATCACCAACAGACTAAGGATGCGAAGAAGTACGATCAAATCGAGATCCGAGCCCCCGGAGCGCAGAGCCTGGTCGAGCTTCTGAATCACCTCCTTCGGAAAAGCTCGAATGAGTCGAATCGGGGTCCATCCTTTGCACGTCTGGCCTCCATCGAGACTCTTATGTCTACGTTGTCCTCATACGATGTAACCGAGCCCCGCGACGCCATATACTCGTTGCTCAGGCTAGCAAAAGACACTTTTGAACACTCCGATGACAAGAGAATCCGAATCGAAACTCGGCGGGTGGCACCAGGGTCAGATGTGTTCTCGGTTCCAACTCTCACGGTTTACAAAAACCTTGTTGACTTTGTGATCGAGAAGTCTAAATCACTGGACATCATCTTAACGCCTTGGGCACCTCCTCCCCTACCCAAGGAAGGGCAAGTAGAATTTCCATCCTGGATTGTTCCTATTTCTCGCCGTGCATTCAACAAACCAGACGGAGAAGACTCAAGCGGCTACTTCATCAGAACCAATGCCGACCCCCTCGTTGGGCGACTTGGAGAAAAAGCGTACAGGGCATGTCTTGACGTGCCTTTGAAGCCAGCTTTCGACGGCATGAACAAAAAAGAGAGGATCTTTCGGCATAAAGACACTTGGTGGTGCTTGAGAGTCGCAGGACGGCATATTGGAGAAATTGGGCAGCTTGGTGAGTGCGCTACAAATGGGGAAGTGCCATATTCTTGGCTGGACATGGTACAGCCAGCTTCCTCAAAGCAAGGCTCTGAGCTAGATCGACTGGATCAGCCCAAGAAACACAGCGCTCAAAAAGGTCCTCTCATCCCAGAAGACTTCTACAGGACCCTGGTAGCAGATCAGAGCCACCTCGGGAAGAGGCCAGAGACCCCACCTAGCTGCTATCGTACCATATGCCAAGAGGTCTTTTCCAAGGGCGGTGTGCGGGGTAAAGTGTTCACAGACGAACAGATCAATGCCTTCATGACCGGCACTGCATACGAGCCAAATTCTCCGTTGCTTCATTTTTTGCGCCTCGTTCAGGCCGCGACTTGGAATAGGAGGTTCTTCCTCACTCAAGAGACTAAGAAGATGGGTTTGGCTCCAGCAGACGCGAGAGAAGGAGACCTGTTATGCTTGCTCTGGGGTTGCTCCGTATTTGTCGTTTTAAGAGAGCTCACGGAAGGAGAAGGGGCTGGAGCGGGCTACTTTCAACTCATCGGGGAGTGCTATCTTCATGACATTATGGATGGGGAGATGCTTCTGAGGCATCCAAAATTAGACGAGGAGATCCGTGGAAATAGGGAGTTCCATCTTGTCTGACTGGACGAGGTTGGGCAAAGGTGATCGGGGCATCCAAATCTGGCTGATCTTCTGGTCAAGGATTGAGTGGACTCATTCGAGCACGATTTGCTTTAACTTTATTTTGTTTCATGTCATGTATTTATGTCACCAACGGACGTTGGTTTTTGGGAAATGATTCTGCGAGGGCAGGGTTTTCGCCCATGTGCATTGGAGCAGAAGAGACTACAGCAATTGAAACACTTCGGACTACTGACTTCACTGATGTAAAGCCATGTCAGATTGGACAGAATAGAATGAGCCCCTCCTGTGAATAATGAATGTATCCATTGTCCGAGAACCTCAGCCCTACCACCTTCTCTCGTTCCACTCCACCCATCTTCGAATTCTTCCTAGAGTTGTGATATCATTACTCCGAGGACTTTGAAGCAAGCCACCCTTCTTTCATCACCTTCCCTTCTCTCACGCACCTCCTACCCTGAACCACCTTTAGCAGAATTTCCAACGACACCTGAATCGCATAAAAGCAGTACCACTAGAGCCAGCTCAAAATTTGCCACAGAATGATGTATAATAGTCATTTTCGCTCTGCCGTGCCCAGGTATTTGAGACTGCTTTTGTTCTACCAGCTTACGTAGGACCTAGGGGGTAGCTGTTATTATCGAAACTTTCCTGACTTCATTCTGCCACCACTCATTTATAGGACACATCTCTCCCCTCACCACCACTCCAAAAACTCATTTGTTTCCACGAGCACTGGAGCTTCATGAAAACCGTATACTATGAAAGTCACTCAAATTAAGATTAATAGCAAAAGGGTATTCTGCTGCTACAAGTAGCAAGGCAGTGAGAACTATGAAGATATCGCAATCTTATTCAGCTACACTTTACATCCCGTGTACTGCCAAGGTCCGCATTTCTGCCAAAGGGGCTTCTCTTCTCGCCGCAAGCGAGCTTTCTCAGGAGACTCTTCGAATGGCAGGTAGTCATGCTGCTCTAGAAGAGTCTTGAACGAATATGAAGTCATGCAACAGGCTCACTAACTGGAGGAACCAGGTCTTGGGGAAATACACCCATTTTGGACTCTAGTCTAGATTGTAATTGAAGCCGTGGATGAAGTAATTTTCTTCCCTCCAAATCTCACCACGAAATTCACTTCAAAATCCTTCCATCTCAAACTCACAACTCAATCGAATCCAACAAATCCCTCCCCTCCACCGGCTC
>AYLM01000507.1:0-23681 GCA_001625345.1 Cairneyella variabilis | reverse complement strand
TTTCTCCCCCAGATTAGCTTGTCTCACATACTTTGGTATCAAACTGAAGCTGAGGCAATTTTCAAAATTGAAAGTCTAATGGGTGAGTTGGATGTATGCCGACCTACCAAGGTAGGTATCTCATCGTAGCTGACAGACAATATAGGGAATTGAACAAGTAATTATCTGTAGAGGGGAATATCTCCAATTCATTCCAATGATAGTGAAGAGGCTAGCCGCGTCTTTTAGTGTCTGAATAGAGGTAATCGAGAAATATTCAGAGGGGAAGTTCGAGGGCCGGAACATATACGTCAATTCGCAGTGGTATTGAGGCACAGCAAAAAAAGGCAATCCTCACCTGAAATGGACAAGCCCAAGATTGCGCTCGCAATGATCACGTAAGGGCTATTTGAACAGCGTTTTTTTGGAAGCTGAGACATTCATCCATTTTTCACATCAGCAATGGACCCGCGAACTCCCTTGACCTGGCTCGAGAAACAGCGTACTCTGCTCTCACCGTCCCGCTCATCGTCGCCCCCCTCGAAAGACCTTCAAAAACATCGGCTTCGGTCTCATCGTGCTATCCCACGGCCTCGTCCTCCTACTCAACCTCAGTCAAAGCCTCCTCTGCCTCATCTGCCCTCCCCAGCTGTGTCACAAAGGCTCCACGAACTTCATCTCCGCCACCGCTTTCTACGTAGGCTCCCTTGCGAACATATTCTTTATCACATTCATAATTGCAGCCTCGGCGCTGGGCTTCACTCTCCTCTCTACCGGCGTCATCCACCATCACATGCCGAGCGTGGCATCAAAAGTCCTATTTACCTGCTTTGCGCTTCGTGCTTGGTGGTATGTCCTTGTGGCTCATGAGCTTGATCCGACGGGCTCTTAAGAAGCAGGAACTAAACATCGAGACCATTTTTGTGTACTTCATCTCTGGTGCAACGCCTGTGAACATTTTCTTGCTATTTGCGATGTCGAGGCTCGGTCATGAAGTTGGAGAAATTGGCGTTTTAAAAGGTATAAGAAATGTAGATGAAAATAGAGAGCGAGGAAGAGACAGAGTAATTGAGAATAGGAAGTAGAGATGTCAGAGAAAGAGAGACGGTTTAGGAGTACGTGGTATACGATTTCTAATGGAAGATTCATGAACATTATGGACTGGAAGCGCATAGATGATGATGCTTTAGAAGCAAAGAAGGAGAATGGGAGAGAAATGGACGTTATCATGCAATAATTCCCAACTGCAGTGAGAGGACCTGAAGGAAGTATGCACTGCATAATGCTATTGGGAACTCAAATTAGAAGTGAAGATAATTCTTGTAGAGAGCAGTTTCAGCCTCCATGATTTACGCAGTGGCTGCCTAGAAAACCCCGCGACGTACGATTTTCTGTCAACTTCTAGGCCGCCATCGAACAGCACTCTGGTTATTTGGTTTCAAGCCCAATCAAACAAAAATCTCGACTGCTTCCTAAAGAAATTATTTACCTATTGTCAGGCTCCCGGTAAAAACATTAATTCAGAAGTTTCCGTGGCCTTAGAAAGCGAATCCGAGACAGCCATGGCCAAAGTCACCGAAATGAAAGGAGACCTGTTTGCTCTCTGCCCGAAAAATGGAGTGTTAGTCCGTAAGTTTCGGATTCTTGCTCTTTGCTTACCGAGTGAGGCTAAAATGATACTCAGATGCATGCAACACACGAGGGGCTTGGGGCGCTGGAATCGCAAAGCGATTCAAGCAGCTAGTAAATACACCTTCCCATCGTTCAATACCGACATTGCGATTCTCATAAGAAGAAAATAGTACCCAGAAGCCTACGATGTCTACCACGCCCATTGTATAGACAATGATTCTCTCCTCGGCACTGCTCTCCTCATCCTGCCACAGCCATCGGATGACTCGCAACACTGGATCGCATGTCTATTCACCAGCGACGACTACGGACGACGCAAAGGCGGTCCCGAATCCATTCTCGCTGCTACCAGATCTGCCGTGGAAGATTTGAAAGCTCAACTAGAAAGCAAAAGGGAAGGAAAAGAGAGACCCGGAGAAATATGGGCTTGTAAGTTCAACAGTGCAAGTTTCGGGGTACCATGGGAGAAGAGCAGAAATGTTATCGAAGAATTTGGTCTCGATATGACTGTAGTCGATAGAGACTGAGCAAAGAAATGGATATCAGTACAATGCCATACCGGCGGCCGCTACCATCATTTTGATTCCCCAACGCCGATGATGACTGAAGCCTCGCCCTTCAGAGACCCTCCTGGTCATTCCTTCCCCAGATTTTGACTGTTCGATCATAGCCTCCACTGACAATCCATCTTGCATCCCTCGTCACATCCACGCTATGAACGTTGCCCGTATGGCCACTCAGGCTCTGTACCAAGCTCCAGTCATCTGCTGAGAAGATATTGACATTCTTGTCAAAACCTGACGACACAAAGAACGTCCCGGATTTCTTTGGTCGTTGTGCGCCTTGCTCGTCAAGTTCTGGAGTTACGCCTGAGGCTGGATCGTCGAGGCCTTTGTACCACCGGAGATCCGAAACAACGGATTTGTGTGCACCAATACCGCCAGACGGAGAGACTTTGCGGACATCCCAGCACTTGATCCAACCATCTCCAGATCCAGAAAGGACACGGTGGCCGTCAACACCCCAGTCGAGAGCGTAGATGGGTCGGATGTGTCCTTCGAGAATCATGACTGTGCGCCCTGTTCTAAGATCCCAGATACGACCAATACTGTCCATTCCTGCGCTTGCCAGTAACGAGCCATCGGAATTGAAGCTGATTGTGAAGACGCCTCGAGAGTGACCTTCTTGAAGCAGCAATTCGGTCGTGGTGTTAATGTCCCAGAGCCGCCAGGTGGTATCTTCGGATGCAGATGCGAGGTATTTGCCTGAAGGGTGGAATTCAACTCGACAAACTCGCTGGTTGTGTCCTGCCAGTGTGGAGATGGGCGTATCTTGATTCAGAGACCACAAATGAATGTTGCCCTCAGCACCTCCCGATGCAAGGTTGACAGAATCTTCCGAAACAGTGGTACCAGGCATAGTAGCATCTGGGAACCATGAAATGCCGCCTATTCGATCTGTATGGCCTCGTAACGTCCGAATTTCCTGCAGAACTGGGACCTTGAGCAGCTTGATTCCACCACCCCAGTTTCCTGCAGCAATGATCTCCCCATTCTGCGAGAATCTGGTCATGCTGACTGGTCTCTCCCCTGCCGTCTGACTGCCCTGCAACTCGAATCCAGACAACCTCTCCTTCACTCCTTTCCTGAACTTGACGTGAGTTCTCAATGGTATCGTGCTTTCTTGCTTCTGGAAAGCCAGTCGATTCTTCGCTCTTGGTAGAGAATATCTCGCGATATCCTTCCTCGCTTCAACCAGCTCCTCGATACCCTTTGTATAAAATTCCTCTTCCTGCTCATTTTCACCCTGCTCCCCTGCATCCTGCATCGTGGTATCGCCATCCTCATCTTCGATCCCGTCTATCTCAGCCTGAACTGCGAGTAGCTTTCGCAGCCTGTCTCGACGATCTCCAGGGCCTTCTCCAAACAACGTAATGGGTTCCCCCATCTCTCGCAGGCGTGCGCGTACTCGTCCATCATCTGTAGGTACTGCTATGGTCCGCTCTCTGCGCTTCTGCTCCATCTGCGAGAGGAAAGCGCTCACACGCCCATCTGCAACGCCCGCTTCTCCAGAGGGCATAACATAGTCGCGGTCGAGAGCTGAAAGGCCAGCGTTGTTAGCTGCCGTGAGGCTGAGATATTGCGGATGGAGAGTACTTACGGACATTAGCGAGGTCGACGCCGGTGTCCTGAAAGCACCAGATCCATCAGCTGCGGTGTTCCTACCTATCATGGCGGGGGCACCTCTGCGATTATATGAATACTGTTGGAGAGCTGTGATGTTGGCGGGCAGGAGGGGGAGGTGTTGGCTTACCTCTGGCTCGGCCTCCTCCACGTACGCTTGCCTTGAGGGATGCATGGCTTTATGTGTGGAGGTGAAGGAGTTTCGAGGAAGAGCGCAACGCGGCTGGATGATTTTAAAGTCAGGCACTTAAGCGGCCGCCTAACCCGCCCAAAAGCGAATCACCGCTAGCTGAACTAGGAAAGAAGAACAGCTTATCTTAAGCATCTTATTCATCTGTGCCTAAGTATGTAATTACCTATCCTGATGCCTATACAATTCTCATAATGCAACCGTGCATCATCTCATCATTCAGGCTTTGATCCCTTCGCTATGCAATTCGAATCCCCAATGCCAATGAACCAAAATTCAATCTGCCCAATCCCTTCTCAACCACCAGACGAGATCACACTCTGGAAGTTACTCCACTGACAACTACACCCGCCCGTTCCTCCATCAAAGCCTCCATATGCCGGATCTGCCATTCCGTCAAACAGATCGTTCGCCGGATTAATTGCGGTTCCTCCAAATGCTCTATTCTCCGCATTCACCTTGCCACTGCCCGCGACAATACCCTCACGATCATCCATGCTATAGCAGTAGATCATCTTTGTCGTGGGATTGCCACCATGTCTATCCGTGGTAATCGTGACGGGGTACGGAAACGAGCCCGGTTGCGCGAGATCTATGCTAGAGTTGGATGAGCTCGTATGCTGTGTAGTATTGAGCAGTTGCGCCGTGGAGTTCATGCGAGTCCACATTTGAACCAGGAAACGGGTCTGTGTCCAGGTGCAGCGGAACGCAGCTTCGGATTCCGTGGCACCGCCGTTTTCGTCATCGGGGACTTCCCCATTGTCGAGGTTGGAGGAGTTGAGGAGGGCGAGAGATTTGAGAAAGATGGAGCGGTCGAAGTAGCTGTAGAATCCATAATGCTCGGTAGGAAGACCTCGGTCGTAGAGTCTGATTGGTTGCTGGGTGGGGAACGGGAGGAGGTTTGCTGGAGCTGCTGTGCCATCTGAGTTCAAGCTCGGAGGTGGGATGACTTCCGTGATGTTTGGGAATGGGGTGGTGGTATTGCTCGAGATCTGACGAGTCTCAAGCTGACGCTTGCTAACCGAAGGACTCTGTGACAGAAACGATATGTAGAAAGGCGTTGGCTCCCCCGCTTTGTTCGCCGAAACGATTCCATCTGTGGTATTGCCCAGGAAGAAATTGTCCGCATAGGATGGTGGAGCTGGAGAAGGGACGAATGTAACAATATTCCGAGTTTTGAGCAGCATTTTCTTGATAAATTGCCCCGCGGAAACAGGATTTACAGCACGCCGAGTGACAAGGTTGGGGTTTCCTGTCACATTGGCGAAGGTAGCATTAGTCGAGCTGCTATTGTCCCACTGTATCTGCAAGATAAAATTTGGCTGATTCGGCTGATTCGGCGCAACAGTTGCTTGAAGCTCCTTGGGTAGGTCACAACTCCATTGCGTCGCTGGAAACACGCATCCCGTATTAGCCACTATATTGACTGGAGCCGCTACTGTTGAGAGGCCCAAATAGATAGGTGGGAATCCTGTAAGATTCAACCACTGAGAAGGTTGAATGACAGTGGTTGACTTTCGGTGAAGCGTGGTAGCAAGAACAACGACCAAGATGATCATAAGTAGGAAGCTAATAATCAGACCTAGGTAGCAGCGTCGTCTCTTGCGACCTTCAGCACCTGTGCGTCCGTAGCATCCTCTGTTTGAAATGCAACCTCTGCCTCGCCATAGGCCTCCGGCCTTTCGAGCTATAGCATCCTCCTTCTCGTATCTCCTACGCTTTGCTTCTGCCTTCTTTGCGTGCTTGGAAGCCGGATCCAGAGTCTCTGCTGTGATGTACCGCGGGCCGGGCCTCGCAGGTAGTTCTGGGTAACCTGAGTCCAAATTTATGGGCCTTCGAGGAGCTGGAGTCAAAGGCACTTCTGACATGGGAGTTGCACCTTGAGATGTCATAGCATGGGCCAATCCAGGAGATACCGGACCAGGTGATGCAGGATATTCGGTTGCAAGAGCATGGCCAGGAGGAAAGACTGCGCGATATTTAACACGAGCAGGAGTGGGCGAATATGGAGGTGGTGGTGATTGAACACCCTGAGCACGAGTCGAAACAGCAAGCGGCTGGACGGGCTCTACAATCTCCCGAGTAGGTGGCGAGGAAGTTGGTGGAGCATTCTCAATATCGCGGAGTGAAGGTTGGACAAATGGGTTATTGCTTTGCAGTTCTCTAGTGCTGGAGGGTTCAAAAGACATGGAGATATTTTGCTCATGCGAGGCCATCCCAGGATCGGAGTCGAGTGACGCGATTGTATTTTCACGGGTGAGCTGTCCTGTGTTATGAGGTGAAATTGTGGGCATCGTAGGAACAACTCCAAATCCTGCAGTTTCTGAGTGAACAATGGGTATCGTGCCTGACGATGCTTGAGCCTTGTGCCTTGTCTCCTGTAAGACTTGGGACTCGTCTGCTGCATCTGTTGATTTCAATTTCTTCGAGTCCAGGTTCCACCAATGGTCGGATGCATTTGTTGTAGATGTGCCTGGTGTTACCGGTGAAAATGATTTCTCCCACGATCTTGCATCTCGTTCGGCCTCCTGCGCTTTTGCAGCTGCGGCTGCCAAACTCGGTAGGGCTGGAGGATGGTCTTCGGCTTCTCGCCCCGCGAATGTATTAGATCGAGTCAGAAATGGAGTGGTAATGTAGTTCCACCAGCCCTTGGAACGTCGGCGGGTCGCAACAGTGCTGCCGCTTGCAGGTCGGGATAGCTTTGTCTCTCCCGGCACTGAGATTGCACGTCCTATTCTTGCAATCATTGGACTCTCGTCTTCTTCAAACACTGTGCACGAGGAAACGACCCGAGATTTCGAAGGGTAGCATCTCATATCATCCTCGTCACCCCATGGGGAAGCATCATCCGAATCCGGTGAGAAGTAGCTCTTCTGAGCAGCCACTCTTTGTCGTTCTTCTCTGACGACAGCAGCAGGCATCACCGGGACTGGGGGCGCATCTCGATGCGTAAATCGCCGGTCTTTATCATGAGCCATGTGAGAAAATATGCTCGAGGCTCCACGAGATCGCGGATTGGGCGACGTGTTCATCCCATCCAAAGGCGACCATTCAGAGATTTCCTTAGCGGGCGTAATAATGATCGTGGGCGTCTCTGGTGCTTGACTCGTAGGCGTTCGATGCTCGTAGCTCCGTACTATCTTTGAAGCCTCCGACGAAGCTGTTTGGGGACTTAAGGTACGATCGGAGACTTCCGCTGTTGGAATAGAGATTCCTATAACTATTGGGCGATCGTTAGGTGAAAGATCGTCTGTCGATTTGAGAGAAGGGGCAAGGCTTCTGTTCTTTGTTCCTCTCGAGGATTGGTTTCTTGAAGTCGACTCGTCGGGTCGCGGACCAGATCCCAGATCCTTTGTTAGAGAAGGCATCGTGTTCTGAGCCCTTGCAAGTTCTTTGTTCTTCTTTGACTTCCAAAACGCCCCTGAGGACTGCTTTGATTCGCCATTGAGCGCCTGCAGAGCCGCCAAGTCCACAAATCGTCCCAGATGTGGCACTGTGTTTGATGGTTGTAGCTGCACCGGAGGTGCTACCGCTTGGTGCCTGCTAACATTCGTGACCAATTTTATTCCAGCCTCTGCGTTCTTCTTCCTCTGCCTTCCCTTGGATTTGTCTCGACGAGGTTTCTGTACCGAGTACGGCCGACTGGGCTTTCGAGTATGGGTACGATTGGCTGGCTTGATCGTAACCCCAAGGCCGGTGCCTTGAGGGGGTTTGGGAAAGTCTGTAAGTTGGGGCGAGCGCAGCTTCGGAGGGCTTTCTGTCACTATATCGTCCTCTTCCTCCCACCACTCATCCTCGTCCTCTTCACCTTCGCCATCGTCGTCGAAAAGCGTGTCAAAGGGATTATCAGTTGAAGGAGGATGCCTCGCAGCCTCTGCTTTCGAGATCCCTAGGTGCGAAGCCATTCTGCAATTTGCAATCGGAGGCGTCCTCTACCGGAGAATCCGAGCCCTCTTCAGAAGAAAAATATTGTTCAGTGATAGCTGTTATGATTGTTGCCCTATAAGTCTCGCAGGGTGACTGTTATCGAATCTGGCGAGTTCGCGAGAGTGTTTTCGTGTGAGGAAGGAATAATGATGACCCAAGAGCTGCTACCTTGAGTTTAAAAATTAAAATATGAATACAGCATTGCGAAGTCTCCTGTCAACGGAGAGCAAGCTATTGTTGCTTGCCGAGTATGGTGGTTGGGGACAGTAGAAAGCTGGTGATTTCAGCAAAATGAATTGAAGATGAATAACGTAGAACGACAGAAATCAAAGGTAACGATCGTGAATTGGCCAGAAAAAGGCCAAAAAATCCGCGACAACGATTACGAAAATATCACGCACGCAAGAAAAGGATTTGTATGAATGAAACGGAAGGTTGAGGTCACGACCTCACCAAGGTAGAGTGTGGGGCAGTATATACCAAAATAAGATGAACGCCATTCATTCGACAAGAGTCGCGCACATTGAGATATTCTGAGGCTCTGTTCAAGCCTTTGGCCAAAATGGTTAGCTGGAAGCGTTGCCATAACCGCCGCCGATCTCAAGACCATGAACGCTTCAGATTTCGCTGGCGCTTAGATGTCAAGGCCAATCATTTTAGAAGGGAATTGAAATGAAAGTCCGGCACGCCGTTGAGCCGACGAAGAGTCTATGACTGCTGTGGTTGGTGATTCACGAGGGTCTCTTCTTATTGTGGTCTCTTGGAATCCTTCTGACTGAGAGTAGTGTTGAAATGAGTGAAGAAGTGAAGTTGTGGTGTCTTGAGATTGCTCCACTCTCTGCATCGGGCAAGGTGTCATCATCTTCTCAGCCTCGGAAAGGGGGAAAGGGTGTGGCGGGACCTTGTAGAAAACTGCCGCACGGTGGTGAAATCTACGTATCTTCATATCTCGCCAAGGTGGATTTCACTGAGGGGGATATCGTAGGGGAATCGAGGCCATCTCTCGTTCATATCTCATGTCCGTAAAGTCCCCCCGACCTGCTCTTTAAAGAGGTTCCCGCTTGTCTGGCTATATCTTGGAGATCTTATTGCCTTTTATGTTAGCAGACCCCCATTCTTCCGATTTCCCGCAGGCCCAGTGACGGTCCTTCAACCGAAATGCTACTTCCCGCCTCCCTTTCCTAAATAGTAATTTTCTAGACGGAGCCACGTTTGGCCCTGGTAACAGACAGTACTACCAGAGAATGCCGTTCAATGCGCCTGAGCAAAGTAGTAAGTAGATACACAGAAGTATCAGGTGGATGCCTTTGTACTGTAGTCATCGATGACTCGAAACAGAAATCAAAACATACTCTGTCTCTCTCTCTCTCACTCAGCTCATCTCACCAAAATCTCTGGTCCTTCATTTTAAGTTCAGGCGTGCTGATAAGGCTTTGCCTCGTGGGTTCACTGGGTTACGGCGCCACACTACTAGACCCCTATCGAGCAAGGCTGTCCTTACCTAACTGTCCTCTCCGTTTTGGAAATTGCACGAAAATTACTGAGTCCGTGAACAATTAAAAGACATTCCACACGAAAAGTATCCTCATGCCAGACATCCCAAAACAACTCCTGTACAGCATCAATCCTGCGTGTGGTCTACTTCCAGAGTTCAGCACCTATCCAACGCCCAGCTGATACGCATTTAACCGTTGAGGTTTTCCTTTCTAATACGAGGCCAAGCCACACCTACTTTCTCATCCGTCGCGGCATCCACAAAAATCCGCATACCATCATACGCCAACGAATTAATCGCTGACCTTTGGGGGATGCTGCGGGTGTTATAAGCAGATACGAGGGAAGAGAGTCGGCGCTGTCTACTTCCAAGCTCACGCGGTCAAAGGTACCATCGGGCCTTTGATCCACCAAACTTCGACCTGGCGTCCCTAAATCCCACCTCAGCTGCTTCTTCTTCTTCTATAGGCGGGTCTTTTTCTCATCGCAGGCGACGATCTTCAACCTCCAACGTTCCTCAGGGCTTGGATATACAAGCAGCTTCGAGCGATCCGGCGAACACGTCACCTGGGCGCTGCGCGCAAACCCTTCCTACAATCCCAGGGACACCCAATATACCTATGTCTTTGTCACGCAGTCCATCTCCGAGACCAGGTGGTGGTTGGTCGAGTCCTGGACTTGCCACTCCATATGCCGGTATAAGTGGTCGATCGAGTCCAACGAAAGCGTATCGAGGTGCCAATGGAGGGTCATCAGTGACTTGGGAATCTGCGAAGGCCAAGAGTGACGGAGTCAATGGCTACCCATCCTTTTCGATACAAAATAACGGGTTTTTCAATCGACATATTCGGAGAATATCAAGTAGTCTGCCACGGTTCAACATAGGATCAGAGAAAAGCTATGCGGAAAAGGAGAAGTTTGGCAGGGGCCGGTGGATGCCTCGAGATGGAAGCAAGCTGGCAAGGGTAAGGAGTCTTGTTAGGCGGGCTACCCGCAAGTTGAAGCTTCGTGGGATTCTTGTAATTGCGTTTCTCTTAATGATCATTCTCTTTTATACGACACGTAAGTTCCCCTGCCAGCTTCGAGATCCTGCAAATGTTCGCCGTTATTGGCATGCCTACGGTACTGACTGGCAATTTAGCTTTACATTACTGGTACCGCAGAACAAAATTCTTGGGAGGCGGGAAAAAGTTTGTGATAATACTCGCGGCAAATCAAGGCGGTGGTGTCATGGAATGGAAGGGCCCAAGAGAATGGGCCATTGAGCGTGACAGTGTCCGAAATAAAAAGAAGTATATCAATCGATGGGGGTACGATCTGGAAATCGTCGATATGAGCACGAAGAAACGATACGCACACGAGTGGAGAGAGAGCTGGGAAAAGGTTGACACCATTCGCAACTGTTTGCGGAAATACCCAGATGCTGAGTGGTAAGTTCTGTGTTTTCCGCTTGAAATTCAGAAGCTAATTGTGAGGCAGGTTCTGGTGGTTGGACCTCAATACCTTCATAATGGAACCATCCTACTCTCTCCAATCCCACATCTTCAACAATCTTGCGGCCAACACGTACCGCGACATCAACGAATACAATCCCTTGAACATAACGCATCCCTTTCCTTCGGACCATCTAGACGCAGAAGCGCGCAGTCCCGTAGGAGACGGCAAAGAGTCCTCCATCAACCTGATCGTTCCGCAAGATTGCTCCGGCTTCAACCTAGGCTCCTTCTTCGTCAGACGCAGCGCCTGGACTGACCGCTTACTGGATGTATGGTGGGATCCGGTGGGCTACGAACAGAAGCACATGGAATGGGAGCACAAGGAGCAGGATGCGCTTGAGTACCTGTATACAAATCAACCCTGGATCCGGCCTCACACTGCCTTCATTCCACAGCGCAAGATCAACAGCTTCCCCGACGGCGCCTGCTCAGAGAACGGCAACGACACGAGAATCCATTATAATGAGCATGACAGGGATTTTGTGGTCAACATGGCAGGCTGCGAGTGGGGACGTGATTGCTGGGGTGAAATGTACAACTTCCGAGAGTTAAGCAATTACCTGAACCGGACGTGGTGGGAGAGGTTTAAGGAGGATTTGGTCGCAGTAATTTGGTTCAAGATTACGGGCCAGAAGATCAGGATATAAGTCTTCTTACTGGAATGATGGAAGCGTTGGGATGTTGATGGAGGTAGAGTCAAGTCAAAAGAAGTATCTGCGATACCCTATTACGTTCTTATTCGATGGGCGGATTTGTTTGTCTTGGTTCGATCATGGCAAGTTGCTCTTCCAGAGCGACATAGCATTGCATGGGGAAATTATAGCCTGTCATTTTCTTTCTCGCTGGGCTTTCAGGCGGTGTGCGCTTCTTCCTCGCATTTTAGTCGTCATGTATCACAAGCAGTGGAGTCTAAGAAAGGGTCTGGAAATTATATATCATGCATCATGACAATGTCAAAGCAAAATTTCTCCATTCTAATCTCACCGAAATATGTACAGTCAAGCTAAGACTTAGTCGTGTCGTGACAGCCCCAAAATCGGTCGGCAAGTGCCTCCTTTCAGGCTTTCAATGCCTCAACAATGATTTTAGCCATCTCCAACGTCTCTTCGTCCTTCATGTTGCGGCCGAGAATTTGGAGTCCCGCTGGAGCACCCTCGACTGCATCCGCGTCATCTGAGCACGAAAGTCAGCTACTCTTCAATGTGGGATTTGAGAGAAGGGGAGCGGAGCTGGACTTACACGCAGGTGCATACTTCACGTCTCTCACAAATTTCGCATCCAATACCTTATCCGCTTTCCCAAACGGAATCGCACAACTCGGATACTATATCACCCATCAGCACCGCTCGCGCTCTCTCATGCATCAGGCAAATCAAAACTCACATCAAGTAAATTCGCCAGAACCGTGTAAGGCGGTCCACCATACAAATCGTGGCCCACCGCCGTGCTCTGGAAGACTGGCATGATCAACCCATCCAGGTCCTCCTTTACCCACGCATTCTTAAAATGCTTCCTCACTCCCGCCATCTCCACATTCCCATCAAACACAGCGTCGAGACTCGGCGACCAGCCCTCGAGCTCCGACGGCGTGGTCGTGGAGATGGAAGGGATGATGGGCTCGCCGGACGCAGCAATGTTTTTAAATGGAGTTTGGGCTGGGTCCAGCGAGAAGGAGCGCATGGCTGTAAGAAGTGAGGTAGAGAGGATGTTAGAATGGCTGCCTGGGGTGCTGGTTGGGATTAGGATTATTGTGTGTCCTGCAGAGGTCAGTTTGGAAGTGATCTCAGCGTAGACCCGTTGCATTGTGGGGTTGAGCGGGAACCTGGGATCCTCTTCCAATACTCCCAGTCTCAACTTCTTGCCAGCAAAGCCAGACGTGTCTCGCCAAGCCACGGAAAGCACATTCTCGTCGAGGGCCCAGCAATCGTAGTCGAGCACATGCTGCATGAAATACTGGGCATCAAGGACAGATCTACAGATTGGGCCAGCGACGGGTAGGATCCCGAATGTGCCAGCGCGCCCGGGACTTGTTTGCCCGCCGAACGGGATCCGTCGAGTGGAAGGCTTGAAGCCGATAACACCATTACAGAATCCTGGGATGCGGATTGAGCCTGCTATATCAGTCCCGACGCCAAGGATGGAACCGTGGAGAGCGGAGAGGGCGCCTTCGCCTCCTGAGCTACCGCCAGCTGTCAAAGAGAGCTTGTGAGGGTTGAGGACTCTGCCAAAGAGGTTGTTGTGAGAGTCAGCTGTCTGGTAGGAGTTAGCAAAGGTGGGACCGTCATGGATCGATGCTGGACACACAGACCATCATGGTTTGAGGGATGTTGGTCTTGACATAGAAGACTGCTCCTTTGGAGAGGAGAATTTGAACAAGCGCGCTTTCATGAGTGGATGGACCATGTTCAAGGAAAGAGATGAAGCCAATGGTTGACCTGGTGCCTTTTACGTTGAACGAATCCTAACGGGAGGTTCTAGTCAGCCATCTTATTTTGAGAGGTTGAGCTTGTCCGTACCTTGAGACTAATGGGCAGTCCATGAAAAGGTCCTAAAGTCCTTCCTTCCTTTGCGAGATACTCATCACAATACTTTGCGCGAACAAGCGCTTGCTCGAAGAAAGTCTCAGTGAGACATGAAGTCTATCCTTGCATTGGTCATTACGTTCCACCTGTTCAATATTGTCCGGACTTACGAGTTGCTGAGCAATCGCAGCTCGCTTACAGAAAGCTGTAGTCACAGCAACAGAAGAGAGCCTTCCAGAGGCCAAGTGTTCAACCAAAGTCACAGCATCGTAGTTCTCCGTGATATCAAGCTCCTCCGGAGTAAGAAGTCCGCAAGTGCGAGGGATCTCGAGGACATTCTGACTTGAAGATGGAGATATTGAAGATGTAATTTTGGATGAGAGTTTCCACTCCGATGGTATCTTCTGGGCTGCCTCCGATCGGTAGCTTTCTGCAATGGCTTCCCAGGAAGGTGCTGTCGTGAAGCCCATGTTAGAAGAGGAAACACAGGAGTCGCAAGGTAAAGTGGGAGTTGTCGAGATGTGTTGAAGGTTCACCTATGCAGATTGGAAAATGATGATAACAAGAAAAAGGAAATGTCTGGCTTTTTATCAACATCATTCTTTCTATCTTCCCTTCCCCCGACCCTCAAAACTGGAGTCCTCAGTGATAGAGGAAAGACCAGCGTTCGGTGGGGACTGCGCATCTGGACATGATTCGGCAGTCGGCGGCCCCACCGTACTATGCCCAATGAGAGCATTTTGCGCGATGAGAGACAACAGCTTAAAGACTTCAGCCGTCCACCTCATACTTGTCAGTTCCGGATCTTCGGTCACATCCAGGCCTTGGCATTGCTACTTCCGAAAACCTTACACTGTCGTCGAAGTGACCTACAATAATCATCACTCCCGCGATATACGAGGTAACGCAATGTACGATAGCACGATGTGCACATTGGACTCTTTCAGGCACAGTCTTCATCGGCCTACGCTTTGTATGCCGGGGAAGTGGGTTCGATGGTAGGTATTCAAGCTTTCCGACTCGGCCGCGGTCGCGTCGAACGTTTGGGTCTTGGCATGTTGGCCTAGACGACTTTGAGTTTTTCCCAGGTCAAAGTACTGATGACACAGCTTTCCTATATCTTCTTCGGCTTTCTGAGTCCCAAGCAAGATGTGCATTGAGTTATAGGTTCCCCTCTCTTCAAATTGGAAGCAATCCAGGTGCCTCAAGGAATAGTTTGATCGTCTCACTCGGGGCCTTTTGATATATCTGGCCGTCGTTGTTCTCCAGAGCCTTCGAGATCTTGTGTTCTAGTATTTCTCTCTCACGATCATCCTTGGAAAGACGATGAAAGACGGCCAGCGGCCATAGAGAATATTGATTGAAGGCGGTGCTAAGATCTATCCTAGACACCTCTGCAGACAGGTCTAGTTGAGGGAGGTGATGGTTGACGAGGAAAACCTTTCCTTCCGGGTGCTTCGAGAGGATATCCTGCAAGAGTGCATGTATCGCCACCAAGTAGCAATACCCGATCGATGATTCACCCGCTGATGGCACTGCTTCGTAGCCCCCTTCAAGTCCTTTCAATGCACTTTCTGCAACCCTGAGATGCTGACTTGCAAAAGGGAACCATCGAGAAAGCCTGGTCGCAATGATTGCAAGCCTGTATAGCCTCCAATTTTCTTCCGTTGGCTCTGACCGTAGCGGGCTTGATTGGAAGTAAAACTCAAGCAGATCCCATTCGAAAGCACTATCGAGCAAGTCGAATTCTCTGTCGAACAACATCCTACACAAGCTATGAAAGAGGATTGCTTCATAGCAGACACGCTCGAGAGCCATACCCTGTAGGAAGTACTGCTTGAGCAAAGGACTATTGAATCCAGTTCGATTCTTCTTGGCGTTCTCTCTGCACTTCAATAGGTTCAACAACCCACGAATATGGGTTCCAGACGTTTTGATAAATGCATGATGGTCACGAGCCTGGTTGGAAGTCAAGACTGTAATGGAATCCGACAGGGTGTTACTCACATCGAACATCGTCAACTGGTTCGCGGTAGCGAGAAGCCAATCTTCAGTGCCATCTAGAGCTCCTGCCGATATTTGTGTTTGCACCGCCGTGATGGCAGCAGTCTGGTACAAAAGGGCCTGGCGTCTCATCTTCACATTCCACTGCATGTCAGTAGACGGTTTCCATGACAAGGTGATAGCTGCAACAGCCAGAGCCGTGTCTTTAAAAGGTTTGTGTCCGTCAAGTAGCAAGAGCGGATATTGTTGCAAAGAATTTTGAGTATGGCGCCGGTGAACAAGTGAAGGCAACAAGTTCCCGAAATAATATGCCAGTAAGACTGATTCCTCATCTAGAGTATTGGGAGGTATAGAGGCAACCACACCCCCAGTGTGGCCATACTGTTGTTGAACTAGATCCACCCCATTGCTCCCTCCCACTTCCGGCACTCCATCCTCTTGCTCCCGCGGAACTTTGTTCGAGATATCTTCAGTTTTC
Organism: Cairneyella variabilis; assembly: GCA_001625345.1. NCBI lineage: Eukaryota > Fungi > Ascomycota > Leotiomycetes > Helotiales > Cairneyella > Cairneyella variabilis. The sequence continues at coordinate 7,776 of AYLM01000507.1, read as the reverse complement.
TCTTCTGCAGAACTGGAGGACTGCTGCCCTCGCAAGGCTATTTTTCTGAGGCGTCTATCCTGAGCATTGCTTTGTTCCGTAGGCCACTTGCATTCCAGATCGATTCGAAGGCAGGCATTACAGATTGGTCTTGCCTCGTCGCATTTCTTTTTCCTTTGTCGGCCTAATCACATAAAAATCAGCACAAGCTCGAAGTACGTAACTTCCGAGTTATAGGGCCTTCAAGGCTGTACTTACATGTTAGACAGCCCAACTTGTTCCGCAGGCGTGCTGTGGCGAACATCATAACATTTCGCCCATCAGATGGTGCTTGCCTTTCCAGTACCGACAATTAGACAATTCAAATGAGGAAGAACAAGAGCTCACTCATCGACGCAGTCAACGTGGCACAATTCGAGACATTTAATGGGTCCCTGCATGAAGCCAAGTCCGAGCGGAGGTGGAGACAAGGATTGAGTCTTAGGCCGAGTTAGTCTGTTCTCTATCAATAAACATTTCTTCTTGAGCTTCTAAATATTTGGACATTCTGTAATATATCTGGGACAATATTTACACTTAGAGGTTTGGTTCTTCAACTCTTCGGGATACGGAAGTTCGTAGAGATGCACTTAAGTGGGTGGCCTGGTTGACAACTCCGATGGTCAACTTCTATCCATTGCTGGGAGGTTCTCAACTTCCCGCACCTCGTACTTCAGTTGCAGAATACTTTTGAAGTGGCGTTCGTTGATGATAAGGGACTCCGATGATTCTCAAATAGTAAGAGCGTTACCTGGGTTTTCCTTTTTGCGACTCGTTTAGATTCGTCAAATGCTTCAATTCCGAGCTGAACAAGAACCTGGAGCCTCATCGTCTGGCGAGTTGACGGGGGCTCGCAGTTGTTACAGGCAACAGGATCTTACCTTCAAAATTAGTCGCCAGAGCGAAAGGTGGTAGAAACGAGAGGATGGGGTTGAAAAGCAGAAGGGAGCTGACGATTAGAGAGCTCTTGAGAGCGCAACTCTGCATGGCAAGAGTTGGGAATGGCTCAGACCTTGCCTGCAAGCTATCTATCCCCCCTTACGGTCCGCCGCTCCTAGCTTCAAAGTATTTTGATATTAGATCGGCGGGGAGGAACTTGTTATCGATAAGAAGCGCCGCAACGGCAGATGTGCGATCGCTAATGCGAGTCGGGAATAGTCGAGAGCTTTTCAGGGGGCTCGCGAACATTGTGATGTTTTATGTTTAGATCGTCTCATTCAGGGGCATCGAGAACGCCTCTTGATTGGCGAAGCGAGAAAGGAGCGCATTGGGAAACCACCAACTGCTCGTGCGAACCGCAAAGTTGGGCAGTCACTTGAGTTCTCACAAGTTTCACAGCTAGGGGCGAGCACTGTTTGCTTACGTAGACGACAGAAATGTTTCTCAGGAGGTGGAAACATATTCGAGTGCATTTTTTTGTAGCCTAAATACCTAGGTACCTTTCAAGTCCTATAACACCGAACGGAAAGCATAATAGAGAGCCATTGATCCGTCCATTTTTGACAGTCTCGGACGGAAAATTGAGTGATATAAAACTTTGGATGGATTAAAGATGAGCCGTGGAGCATACTCCACCGACTAGGTACCGGAGAATAGAATCAACGGTACTACGCGACTGGCACTGCCCCCGAAGGTTCGCTTGGCTTGTCACTCCTGTCAAAAGAGGTTAAATTGAGCTTTCCACGATTGCCGAGCACACAACCCAACTCAACTAGATCCCGCAAGTGATGTGCTGGGAAGTCGGTCCGAAAGTATTGCAGAGCTTCCAAGTCTATTTCATACAAAAAATCCCCGATTTCAGGGCACAGCGCAATGCATACCACTTAAGCTTCTCTGCTAGTCCGGATTTGCACGCAGAACAGGCGGAACGATGTGCTTTCGGTCCCAAAGTAGTCTTACTAAGCCACTAGTTTCCTTATTCAATGAACTCGGTCCGTGAATATACAATGCGGAGGCTGAAGTCTTGCGCACTAATGGGAGGGGTGACAATCGAGGGTGCTGAGTTACCTTCATATATCTGCTACATGTGGAAGCGCTACATCTTCTTTTGGTAATCCCAAATTCCCGACTGATAATACAAAATATCACTGAAATCATGTCTACTGTTTCAGGGTGTGGGCCGTGAAAGGGAGCGGCTCAGATCTACGGCTCGCCTATTTCTCGCTTAAGCCACAATTCGATTCATTCGCGGAGAGGACTTCAAACCTCAAACATTCTATAATAGCCTGCCCACGAACAGAACGAAAGGCCTTCCTACTGGCCGCGCATCCATCTCCTTTCATGAAGATTGGACGCGCACAATCCTCGACCGTTTGGACCGTTTTGGGTTAGCCTTTCAATGTCAATGCATCAGATTCGACCCCGCGAAACTTCCTCGACCAACGCTCAAGCAGCAACATCGATCAAGTATTCTAATACCGAACGGGCATCCATGTTTCTATACTGTCTAGAATATGTTATACCAGCATGCCCTGGTTTCCTCCCAGTGGAGCCACAAAGCTTAGATCGGTGTTAGAAACTGACTGGGGGAGCTCTAAACCCTGGGCTTGTCAAAGGCTATCACTCGAGCTCGCTCAGATGGCTGAGAGAAGGCCACCGACTATTTGATCTTGAATTTCCTCTTCAGATTTTCGATTTTTTTGTCTGCAGCCACCGACCTTCCTTTTATTCCCTTATTTCCATTGTGGGGGTCGCGACAATATCAAAGACGACTATTGCCTCCCAAACCAGCTCCCCCACAATAGTTCTTTCAGACTCTTTCATTCAAGACAATAAAGGCCACACTCTCATTGTAAATAACTGCAAGCCACTATTTGTACCCAGCACCCTCCTTCGATTTCTTCGACAGACTTTTTTCCGCCATATTTCGAACACCTCTTCAAAACGAAGTCAAATTCAAGACAAATACCCACACAAAATGCGTTCTTCACAACTCCTTCTGGGCTTTTGCGCTGCTGGCATCGCAACGGCTTACACTATCGAGGACACCTACGACTCGACCAACTTCTTCAACGAATTCACATTCTTTACCGGAACCGACCCCACAAATGGCTTCGTCGAGTTCGGCTCTCTGGCTACTGCCAACACCAGCGCCCTCGCTGGCTACTCCAATGATCAAGTTTACCTCGGAGTAGACCATACCAACCAAGCTCCCAACGGTCGCCAGGCAGTTCGTCTCTCTTCCAACAAGGCTTACAACCAAGGGTTGTTCATCGCGGACATTACACACATGCCTGGTGGAATCTGCGGCGTCTGGCCTGCCTTCTGGACTTTCGGTCCCAACTGGCCCAACCAGGGTGAGATCGATATCATCGAAGGAGTAAACTCAATGGCCACTGACGCCATCACTCTGCACACCTCTGAGGGCTGCACGATGAGCAAGAACGGCGCTCTCTCCTCTTCCGTCCTCGCCAATACCGACTGTGGTGCAGATGCTGGCCAGACTGGCTGCTCAACTTCCACGACCAACACCATGAACTACGGTGCGGGTTTCAACGCCAATCAAGGCGGTGTGTACGCCATGGAGTGGACCTCTTCCTCCATCAAAGTCTGGTTCTTCACTCGCAGCGCCATTCCCGCAGATATCGTGGCCGGTAGCCCTACCCCTGGCGACTGGACCACTCCTCAAGCCTCATTCTCCGGCAGCGGCTGCGACATCGACTCTCACTTCATAGACCATAATATCATCTTCGATACTACGTTCTGTGGGGATTGGGCCGGCCAAGTCTGGACCAGCGACGCCACGTGCTCCAAGCTCGCAGACACCTGCGATGACTATGTTGCGAAGAATCCGACTGCATTCACGAATGCCTACTGGATGATCAACTCGGTCAAGGTGTACCAGAACGGAACGGCGGCTGGAAAGCGCGAGTCTCTTCCGTTCCAGGCTTAGATCGAGGGACTGGAAGGGAGAGTATCGGCTTGGACATAGGACGTGGGCCGGCGAGGCATTTGTTGGGAGCCGTTCGATTCTTCTGTACACTTGTTAGACTTTGGTGTTGAGGAGGCTTGATTCGCATATTGCATTCACGGGGGGTTTATTTTTTGGCACCGATTTGCTAGGGGTGGTTAGCGGGTGGCGGGTGGCTCCGTTGTGAATCATGCCTCTGGCTTCGCTGAGTACTGTACATAGATGCTTCGTTGTTGTTTATGGAAAAAGAGGGGAAGATAGAATGTGGAAGATTTCGATTTCTAAAATGCTTCTGTTTGAGAAAGATGCCGTCGCGTGACTTGCGTTGAATAAAGGGTACACAAACTAGGTACCCCTGGTGCCCCTCCCCTCTATACCCCTCCATTGGATGCCTGCTCGCCTGCTCTCTGCTGTCACCGGGCAACACTACGGCGTGCGGCTTCGGAGCTGGACCCGGAGCTGGACCCGGAGCTGGACCTGGACCTTACGAAAAGTTTGCTCGAGCCATCAGAAGCAGCAAAAAAAGGTACAGTAACCCAATTGAGCCACTCTCGAGCCACTCTCGAGCCACTCTACCAGACAATCCCGCTGGTCCTGGTCATGGTCCTGGTCCTTGTCCTTCCCATTTGCAGCCACTGGGAAGATGGCGTGCTCATTACCCCACATTTGATGATTCGATTCCACCTCGACATCCCGCCGCCGGTCTGAAATGACAATGACAATGACAAAAGGTCCCAAGGACAAGGGTACGGTACGGTACGGTACATCTAAAGGTCAAGTCAATTGACCATTTCTTCTTTTCGCTCAATTTCTCTCATCTCTTGAACGTCCTTTGCCCCCCTTCAACACTAACCTAACCACACTGTCACTGTCACTGTCACTGTCACTGAAACCCACCGACAATGAATTCTGAGCACTTTGAGACTCTCCAACTGCATGCAGGGTATGTTTACTACTCCGTTTCTCCTGTAGCCATGAATGCTAATTGTTTGCTTGCTTCCAGGCAGGAACATGGAGGAGACCCTGCGACAAATGCACGAGCTGTGCCCATCTATGCTTCCACTGTAAATTCCTAGCTCAATTCCGTGCGCTCTTTTGAAAGCTGATTTGGAATGCAGAGTTTCACTTTCAATGATTCAGCGCATGGTGCAAGATTGTTCGGTCTGAAGGAGTTTGGCAACATTTATTCTCGGATCATGAACGTGGGTTTTCTTTTCTTTCTCGCACCAATTTGGGAGGAGGACATGTCGGCCGACCAGACCTGCCTCGTGCTAGGGGCTGGCTGCCATTACCTTCCACTACCAACTTGGGCTCGTATCTACCTAGTCTCGTTCCCAATATATCTACACAATGATCACCTCAGCTGACTGTTCTTTCCCAGCCAACTGTTGATGTCTTCGAGAAGCGAATTGCTGCACTCGAGGGCGGCGTGGCTGCAGTGGCTGCATCTTCCGGGCAGGCTGCCCAATTCATGGCGATTGCAGCCTTGGCCCATGCAGGTGACAACATCGTTTCGACCACCAACCTGTACGGAGGAACCTACAACCAATTGAAGGTTTTCCTACCCCGATTGGGCATTAACACTAAGTTCGTGAACGGCGACAAGCCAGAGGACTTTGCTGCCGCCATTGATGAGAATACTAAGGCTGTCTACATCGAGAGCATTGGAAACCCAAAATATAACGTCCCGGACTTCGAGGCTATTGCCAAGGTTGCTCATGAGCATGGTGTTCCGGTCATTGTCGACAACACTTTCGGTGCTGGTGGCTACTTCGTTCAACCCATTAAGTACGGCGCAGATATCGTTGTACACTCGGCAACCAAATGGATTGGTGGCCATGGCACCACCATTGCTGGAGTTGTTGTCGATTCGGGCAAATTTGACTGGGGCAAGCACGGCAAGCGATTCCCTGAGATGGTCGAGCCTTCTCCCGGTTACCATGGTCTAAAGTTCTGGGAGACTTTTGGCCCTATCACCTTCGCTATCCGCGTTCGAGTCGAGATTCTCCGTGACTTGGGCAGCGCACTTAACCCCTTCGGTGCATTCCAGCTGCTGCAGGGTATCGAAACCTTGAGTTTGCGTGCTGAGCGTCATGCCAGCAATGCGATCACCTTGGCTCGGTGGTTGGAGTCGAATCCTCATGTCTCATGGGTCTCCTATCCAGGTCTTGAGAGTCATCCATCCCACGAGATAGCCAAGAGATATCTGAAGCATGGCTTCGGTGGTGTGCTTTCCTTCGGAGTCAAAGGCGGCGGAGCTGCTGGATCACAGGTTGTGGATGGCTTCAAGATTATCTCGAACTTGGCGAATGTGGGTGATTCCAAGACCTTGGCAATTCACCCATGGTCGACCACTCATGAGCAGTTGTCTGAGCCCGAAAGATTGGCTTCTGGTGTCACTGAGGTACTTAGTTTCTCTCCTTCCGCCTTTCGAAATCCTTTGCTTACATATATGTTCAGGATTTGATCCGTATTTCAGTCGGCACTGAGCATATCGACGACATTATTGGCGATTTTGAACAGTCTTTCACCGCCTCAGCGGCCGCTAAGACGACTGGTGGCAGCGAGGCTAATGCCGCAAAGACTGGTGGTGGAGCCGAGCCAGATGCTAAGCTGGTTGTCTAAAGCGCTCATCCTTCACTTTTCCTTGTGTGCTCCTTCAGTTTGCTATGCCTTTAGAGCGGTGCATTTCACAAATGCGATAGGTGTGACGTTGTCGAGAAAGGTTCTTTGGAATTTGGAGTTTGGGGGTGTGTTGAGGACGAACAGTGACTCTTAGCTCTTGATCAATTCCCAAGAACCAAATGAAATAAGCTGAACTCAAAAGCCTCTCTTCCACTGCCCTGAGATTTGTGTTAGGTTCTCCAGCTGCAATTACCCGGGTAGTCCTACACCTACCGTCCCTACACTAAAGCTAGATTCGGAGATGCTTGTTTCGGATTATTGCTGAACCCTTTTCTTACTTTGCCTTTCCCAAGCGGGCTTGAAATCAAGAACCATATGAGAGCTCTGGCTTTGCTGTTGATGGTGAAATCTCCCAGTGTGCTCATGGAATCTCTAGCATGTAAAGTTTCGCTTTACGGGTATATCCGTACCACGACGAATACCTAAGTAATAAGGACGAGCATGGAGGGATAGTTAGGCCTTATGCAATTGATGGAGCAATCAGGGATATATTGCATTCCCGCTACGCACATCAGGCTGTATACTACGTAGTCCATCTCTTTTACTTTTCTTTGTCTGTCCGTATCTCATCGTTTCCCATCATACCCACACCTTCATCCACCTCGAAGCTCAACGCATCGCTCCTTATCACCTGCTACCGCCACTTATTGGTTGATTCATACTCCTATTGATGGGTCTGCAGGACCCCGTTTATGCATTTCTTGCATTTCCGAATGGCACAGCGAACATATCCACAGTGGTAGATTCAAGTCAGTCCTACAGTTAGTGGAAGATTATTATTTTTTTGGCCCCACGGGAGAGGACCTGACAGCTGTTCTAGAAGTTACCGATGATGTGATCCATGGGAATAGTTTGCTCGGTTTGGCGCATCTCGATATGTTGAGTTGGGTATAGATATGCGAGACTTGGCTGTAATGGGTTGAGTCCGTGGGTTGGATTTATATTAAGGGTCCCATCCATAGCGTGTTTTCACATTAACTGTTCTTCCTGTATACATCCAGAACCCATGAAAGCGAAGCTTGGTTGTTATAGTGTATGGGGAAGTGAAAAAACATGGTTCACTATTTTTGGATGACTAGAAATATAAGATATTAGAAGTGTTTGGATGTTAGTAGTTCTTTCTGCATACGTTTATGTGGATATATTTATTCACGAATGAGCCC
>AYLM01000506.1:0-10561 GCA_001625345.1 Cairneyella variabilis | reverse complement strand
AGTTAGAATGAATATTTTACACTTAATTTATATTTAATCTATATTAAATTTACTTAAGAATTCTATAATTTACTTTTGCCTTTAAAACTTTTTATAATCTCACTACTGCGGTTTGCCGCCCCCCCAGGGTTTAGCGACCGCTGCTTTAAGCAAGGTGCGTGCACGGGCCAGCCGCCGCTTTTAACGTCTATAAAAGTCGCGCTCCCCCCGCTGCTCGACCATCCCCTCTTTAATCCTTTCTTAACACTCCCTTGCTTAGCCGTTTAGCCTTATCACGCGCCGCCGACCCCTAACTATATAGGCCCACTCCTCTGCTGGCCCTACCGCAGCTGAATGCTTTAACGGCACGGTCAGTTTAAAGCCAGAACCCTTAATCTGCCACTCTAGATTCGATGCTCGCGACCGTCGCGATAGCACCCCTTCTTTAGATTTAGCTAGATTAGTCGAGATACGAGTATAAGTACCGGCTTAGCTCTCTCTCGCTATCGCACGATCACAATCCTCGCGATAATGCCCATTTGGTGACGGCCGTTATAAAGGCTTGCCCTTAGCATTCCCCTTTATACGATATGACTTGGCTAACGGAAGAAATGCCTTATAATAACGTGGCTGGCTTCTGCCTAGTTACGCTGTGGCATTATGTGTTAGGGAGGATCTTGGTGAGCTCCTTTAGGCCGTAGAGACGATGGTATGCACTATCTGTCTTGATCTTGGCTGATTTGTGATGAGAAGGACTGATTTCTGCTAACTGTGGTAATGGTAGGTGACAACCTATATAGCAATAGCGGCATTGAGGCTTCTGCTAAGCATCCTACGGACCGAATACGAAACGCCGGCGGTGGGAGAATGGATTATAAGCAAGCAGGCTAACGTGGAAGATAGCGCGGCAGCAGGTTATACGACCTCGGAAGGGGCTCGATCTGTAGCCGTTGTATATAGGAAGGATTGATCTAGTGATTGAAGGCTCCCAAGGATCCTTTAACTCTAAGGCCCTCCTATGGCAGGACCGCAAGCGCCGCCAGAATGGGCATAGTATAATCTACGCCGCGAAGTCTCAGTTCTGTAAAGGGAAGGTCGATCGACTATAGCTATACAGAGATGGCCGCAATTTCTATAAGATGCGTATATTAAGTTGGATTTCGAGTAGGATTAGGCTGATCACAGGCTGATTTCTCAATCGTTAGTGAAGTTAAGGAAGACTGGGGATTGGCATAATAAAACGAGTCCTAGCAGGAGCTTGGCGGGGCTAGGATTTTATAAGCAGGACTAGAGCGTTTAGATTTCTGGATAATATACGGTAGTTGTGAGTGGTAAAGCTGATGTAAATAAAGACCAGTCTAGTTCTGTTAAATAAGCGCTTATAGATTACTACTTAAACCGCTTAATTTCCCTTAATTAAACATTTTACACATCCTTAAACAAGTTTACTCTCTACCCACTTTGTTTTATAATAGCTGCTCTTAAAAGCCTATAATTTATTAGATCTATATTTTCTTTATTAAACCCACTATTTTGCAATAGCAATACTCTCTGGCTTTCTGAACCTAGCGCAATCCGTTCATTTAACGCTAGCGGCAGTTGGAATGTATATAGCCTTATAGCCACTTCTTATTGAGTTAAAGTAAGGCAAATGGAAATATAGTAGTGAGGGATAAAGGTACGTGGAAAAGCTATATTAGAAGTGAAATCGTTTTAATCAGTTTAATTTAAATCATAAGCGCGCTCTCGCTAATAATTACGAATTAAACGATGATTTTCTATCTCTTAAAGAGCTCTCTCGGGCTACTCTGCGCCCGAAGATCTCGACTGTGGCTTTATAAACTGGGTTTAACCTTTAGCGTTTAGCACCGCCAGCTCTTTATAGGGCTAGACTATAAGTCGACCGAACATAATTAGGGACGGGTGAGCGTTAGGGTGGGAGTCGAGGTAGGTGCACTAGCTATTCTTTAGGCTTAAAAGCGGTCCGCTAATTATGAACAGATTAACCCGTGATTCTTAATAATAACGATGATGCAGGTGAGGCAGGTGCTAGAAGTCAGGCCGAGGGCGCTTCTAATGAAGTCGATACTAGGCATATTGAACTGGACATAAGTCTGTATTACACCTTTCTAACCCCCGAACCGGCCTTAGCGCTAACAGAGCCCATTAATGCATCCGATCTATAGTATATTATTAAGAAGGGCCGCTATGTTAAAGAGCTAGTCCTGGGACTTCCTTACGAGCAGCATAGCGTGCCTTCTACTCCTGCACAGGTCCAACCCTAACCCTAGACCCTCCCTCGAAGCACGTTAATAAAGTCTGCGCTCTACCCCTCCCTAAGTCCTTCGATAGCGGCGATGATAGATGGACAGATAAGAGTATAGCTGAATTAGTGAAAGAGCTGGGATTGGCTTTAAAAAAGCAACACGTAAAGTCATCATCAACCTGCACACCTACCTCCCTAAGTCCCCGCTCGGCTAAGACACTATAAGACGAAATCTAGGATTAAGAACGCAGCGAAGACACTAATAGCAAATCAAAAGAGCTGCGAGATATTTATCGACCTAGTACCCCAGCTTAGGGCCTTAAGTGGGAGTAGAGCGAGACTTAAGCAGTTATAGAACTATTGGAGGGGAGGGACGTGTAGGACGAAGAGCTGGTCGGAGCAGCCGGAGGGGTAGAGATATAGTAAGAGGAGCTTGTGCAGCCAGCTATAGGTGATCAGTAAGGCGTGGTAGAGGTAGACGACGCAAACGATCCTTAGGGTAAGAAAGCCACTAAGGCTCTGTTAGCTGTATAACCTAAGATTCCCAAGATCGATAAGCACTATCTTCGATTATGTGGGATACGCTCTCGGTAGCTTATTGGACACCTAACAAAGACGAAGTAGTATTAAGTTGTATAGGGCAAACGTTTAAACAAGTCATATTCTTGGGTTAGCGAAGATGATATGCGGATATTAGTGCTACCGCCGCCCTACGAATACTCTTCGGAAGACTTAGCCTCGTAAGTAGAGAGGGGCGCTGTACGAGTTCACTGTATGCGCTTTAGCGAGCTCTGTAAAGATAAGAAAGTTTTCGAGTACGTAGTTGAGGAGCTCTCGACCTAAATCACTCAAGATTAATTAAGAATCTCTATCCGTCTTGTGTTACTCGCTAATCTTAAAGGTAAGTAGCTACGGTATGAGTGCCCCGCTTTGGATATTTTGAGGGATAGTTCGCTAATGGAATATATCTCAAATAGCTTCTACTGACACCTTGAGCCAAGCACAATCCGAGGTCCATCTCAGGCATTCAGCAACTCCGATCGGTGATGAACACCACAATGCGTCACGAGCCTCTCGAAGCTCCTCTACCCCAGCCGACCCGGCGCTGGGGGGCGAGCCTGCGTCGCGGAAACGGGGCATTAAGACAAACATGCAAAGATCAGCAACGAAACCCACCATTCTGTGAACACCGATGACAATCATAACACATGCGAGACAAGCGATGAGGATGAGGACCCACGACCTGCAAAGCGACGAAAGCCACGCTCAGCGTGTGCCATGACTCCGCCTCTCCACCTCCAACGGTCTCTCCCCCGGCTACCGACCATGAGAGCTGATATTGACGAGGCGCAGTCTCAGGATGATCACGGATGTTCGTCGACCTTCGTGGACGAGCACCACTGTGCTTTAAGGGCTTCTCGAAGTCCGTCTGCAGTATCAGAAGCAGTACCAGTTGCTGAGTATCAGGAGTGGCCCTTCCAAGGCTTCCTCAAATGCACCAGGATTGGGGATGATGTGACGTACAATCTTGAGTTCAAACTGCCATCGATCTCGGAACACCTTCACTTACCAATTCATCCCAAAGCACTGGGCATTAATCACGACGTTACTGCACATTCCAAGATACATCGAGCACCATTAAAGCCAAAGAAGAGCAAGTGGTCAGAAGAGGAGGATATGAAGCTGCTGCAGATGTGGAATGAAGGCCGTCCGTGGGAATATATCTTTGCTGCCCTCCCTAGCCGGAGTGAAGGGACCATCCGGGTGCGCTGTTCGACAAAATTCAAAAAGCGAACTCGTTCAGGGGCCGGTCGTTCTTGAACTGGAGGAGCAGCCAATTGCTTCATTGGCGTTGCGGCTGCTTTATCTCCAGACTTCAGCAGCTCATCTTGATGGGCTGGGTCCTGGTGAGCATTGGAATGAAGCCACTAAACTAGACGGTACGAAGACTCACGTTGACAATGTCGAGACTGAGGAGGGAGTCTTGGGGAGTCTGGCTAAGATGGATATCTTTTACCCGGGCGAAAGATAGATAGGGAATAGAGGTATTTCAGGATGAGGGGAATTGGACAATTTTAGATACCATTGCATTATACAGAGTTCCCTGAAACTTTAGCAAACAAATGCTCCCAGTCCTCACCTCGCATATATGTTTACCTCCTTTCCCAAACAGCCGACTACCTTAAAAGCATTCCCATCCTTCAAACACCACCTTAAGACTGGTGTAGTTCTACGAGCCGAGCCCTTTTCTTTGGCTTTTTAAATTCTTTCCCGTCGATCCTCTGAGACAGTGAAGTATCAGGGGTAACGTCTCGCGAACTAACACGACTTGATTGACTGTCAGCTTCCTCTAAAGAAGCATCATAGCTTGTTTGGTCAGAGAGATGATGGCTTTCTAAACCTTGTGAAAGTCCAGATTCCCCGGCCTCAGATTGCTGTAAGACCCTGAAATCCAGCGGCAAGTCATCGATAACTGAACAGATTCTTTTCAAGTGAGACGGCATCCATATGTCGTAAACATTCTTGGTGAATTTGTATACCGTCCACTTTTCCTTGCCATCCAGTGCTGTGAAGTCGAACGTATGGATTGCATGGCGGTGGAAGGTGGTCTTTTATCCATCGATTACAGGATAATGACCATATATTCTCACTGTCCGGTGATCGTGCGAGACTGAGAAGGCGAGGGTCTCCCGATGGAGTTCCTTTCGCGCTTTACTATCCTGAACAGGTCAACAACACCCCTCACTGCGAGTGTCATGCTGTGAGCATTCTGTCGATCGGCGACATCGAGAGCTGCGGCGCCGCACTTTACTTCGCACGTTAGGAACGGGAAGTACATCTGCCAGGTGGCCATGAAATGGGACATAAAAGTATCGGGAACCTCGCCGACGAAAGGCTTAAGCTTTTCGAGTTGATTGTCCGTGAACGCAGACCGTCCGAACCCCACAGAATAATCAGGTTGTGGGCGAGGACCGTAGAAAGGTTCGGCGCAATTCCAGCCTTCATCCTCCACCGCCGAGGCTGTCGAAGTCAAGGTTGACGACGTGGTTGTTGATATGCAAGATGAAGACAATTTGATCATTTGCAGTCCAACTGTTCTAGGATACAGTCTAAATGATAAGTTGTGGCGTAAGAATCCCGTCTAGTAATGAGAGGCTTGTGAAGCTAATCAAATCGCATGTAGTAGAGTTCGCGGTTGACGACATCACTGAGATCAGCTGGAACGACTCACTTTGGAATCATCTTGCGATAGAGCCCAAGCGGAAGAATCTCACACTGGCTCTCGCAGCATCTCATTTGCAGCGAACACCCGATCATTCATTTGATGACATTGTTATAGGGAAGGGTCGTGGTCTAATTATGCTCTTCTACCACTCGGGTGATCGTCCGACTCATGTTCTCGTAAGACCCGGAAAGCTCTCAAGAGAAAGCTCATAAGAGCGTTCTGGCTCGTAGGAGACTGCTCGTACGAGCAACGTGGCTCCTGCGACCCTTGGAGCTGGTAAGAAAATGCGCATGCGAGCAAGATGCTCCTACGATACCGTCCTCCTTAATTCTCACCCAGGTCCCAATTCTCCCTATGTCCAGTTCTCCCCATGTCCAGTTCTCGTCATGTCCAGTTATCCCCATGTCCAATTCTCCCTATGTCTAGTTCTCCCCATGTTCAGTTCTCCCCATGTCTAGTTCTCCTCATGTCCACTTACCAAATTTGTGGCTGGTTCAAGACTGTGGCTGACGCGAGGATAAACTGCGGCTGACTGACAGCGAGCGAACACCAGATCAGCGCCAACGTGTCTTAGTTGCACTCTTCGAAATAGGTAGCGAGGTATGGCATTGAATCTTTCCCGATGCCAGGGGCCGGCTAAAATAGTAGGGTCGAGCTTTCACAAGAGAGTGCTTTCAAGGAGGCCGGTTTCGAAGCTTACTGTAGCAGGACCTGGTAGTATGACCAGTCCCCGCGGGGAATTTTGGGTGCCAGGATGGTAGTACGACTGGTAATATGGCCATTCCTGGTGGTAGGGATACAGTATGGGGACTTCTGGGTAGTAGGACCTGGCAGTATAACCAGTTTCCGCACCTGGGTAGCATGACCTAGTAGTATGACCAGTTCCCGGTTCCGGGGATTCTGGGTGAGGACCTAGTAAGCGAGTGTAGAAGCCGAGATCTAGATATCGAGATCATGTTAGTCATGGGAAACATCTCCCACTTAAGCGAGGCGCGGTTAAGGAAGACCGAAAAGAGCGAAACTCCCCGTCCCATGAACACATTCAAAAGGCATGTAAGGAGATACAACAGAGACTCAGGATCCGCCACTGTAGACAGCAAAGGGAGACACCCGGCACAGCTAGGGAACTGTGGGGAGCAAACCGACAAACAGAGCTTGGAGAGGAAGGGGGATGCACAGAAAAGAAGAGGGTAGAAAAGGCATGGGAGGCCAGGTGGAGGACAACCCCACACTCAGCGTGGGACCAAATCCGAAGGCCACCAAACAGGGACGTTCTCAAACTGCACGCTAACTTGCGCAAAGCGGAGGGCTCTATCCTCGTACAACTAAGAACGGGACGAACGGGGCTGGCACACTTCCTGCACAAGGCAAGAGTGCCGGAGTACCGGACAGGGCGGTGCCAATGTGGATAAGCAGAGGAAACTCCGAGACACGTATTGATCCACTGCCCAATAGAAGAGGAAAAGGAGGGTAGAGCTAGGGGACGGGAGGAACATAAGCTTTGTTCAGCTCGTGGACATGCCACAAGGAGCGGCGTCTGCGAGCAAGTGGATGATCCGGTCTGGAAGCTACGACAATTCTAGGTGGCCAACTCTCTCTTGTACGACTAGGTCTCCACAGTGAACGGTGAGTATAAACTGGCAGCGAGCGACAAAAGATTCAAGTAGACAGACAGAACTAGGTTTTCTCCCAGGGCCACGGCCCATGGTTTTCCCTAGGCATACAATAGGAGTTCCTCATAGCATTAACTCATTAGGTGTAAGAATAAATCAATCAATCAATCTCACGATAGCTGAAATATAATTGGCTTCTTATTGAAATTGCAGCAGGGTATTTCATGTTCTCACGTAATCTAAACTCTCTTAACAAGTTTTATTACAGTTCGAGTAATTCCATTACGTTTACAGCGGCCGCTTCAGTGGCGGCCAGAAACCTACTATCCTTATATGGCCAATGCTGAAACGGCTGAGAAGGTTGTTTAAAACGAAAAGAAAAGAGAAATCACTGGAAACATCTAAAATGTCAGCAACGCGAATAAAATAAGCTTACAAACTCAGTCCGTGGTCCAGTAAGCTGACCAAGTGCTCTAGTAAGCTGATCGAGTGCTCTCGACATCAACCTCGTGATAAAAATTTACAATCTTACATAGGTAGTTTCCGATCGCTAGAATTTGAAACTCTTGGAACGCATATAAATAACACGTTAATCGCCAGAATAAGCTTTTTATTTCACATTCCTATTGAAAAAACTATATCTACTTAACACTCCAGCCATGGCTACAAACTGGCCCCTTTTACAACATCCTCGGAACGCCACAGAGGCTGAACACGCTTTTTGGCTTCACTATTTCCCAAACATCGGCAATTTCCAAGTCCTCGGAGAGGCTTCACGAGCTTACAATTGTCTTGGTTGGGGAATTGGGGCTAGATGGTATCTTGGAGAACAAAGATACTGGACAACAATACACCAACTGGACGTACAGTGTACGGAAACTTACACCTGATTCCATTTTCGAAGTACAAATTTCAATGCTAACTCTACACTTCTATACAGTGAGAGGCGTACATTTAGTGCCAACCACTAGGGATCGAGCTACCGTGGATGTTTGGGTAAGAACCGATGGTACTCCGGTCCACGTTTCCAAGTTGTACAACAATATGTGGACTAGCAAACTAGGAGAGGAGCTTCTCATCATTCATGATCGCGATGCGCTACGTGACAGCCGCCCTGATCCTAATCATCATAACCAACCTTATTACGGAACCAATTCTGTATATTACGGGCCAGGACCTAACCCACCTATAACTGGCCACTTAGTTACCTCAGCTGAATTGACAGCTCAGAAAGGGTTTGAAATGACTTCTAAACCAACAGATGAAGAGATTGCAGTTGTTCAAGACCATGCTGTTCTTGCATCTTCTGTTACTACGGCTCACCTTACCAAAACCCCTACTAAACCCCCGACTAAAACTCCTGCTATACCTCCCGCCAAGCCGATTGCTCCTGCAAAGACTCCTCTTCCAACATCCAAGGGTGGTCCTGCACCGAAGGGTCCTCTTCCACCAGCAAGCAATCCAAATTTTGAAAAGGACTTTACTGCATGGAAAAAAACATGGAGTGAACCTATGATTTCCTCTTCATCTAGGTAAGACCCACATTATCTCCTAAATTTTCCAAATACTAATGTTTACATATAGCTACGATGCATACACCCACAGCTCCGAGTTCAAAACCCTTGTGAAGCTAGGGGCTGGAATTCTCCCACAACTCGTGGCAAAGTTAACGGTGGCAGATAATGACTTTGCAGTAATAGCCTGTAAGTCCACCTCCTATATTTCCATCAGAAAGAGAGGTTACTGAGTTCCACCAGATGAGGCCATCGACAAACACATTGCCATCAAACCCGGTCCCCTCGAAACGGAAAAAACCGAAATCATAAAAGCCAATGCCGCACACACAACCCATATCAAACTCACAACCGCCGCTCTAAGCTCAAAGATAACCCTTTCTGGACTTTCTTCTGGCCTTTCTTCTGTCGTCTCTGGAGGACTTACTGTCCTCACCGCAGTATCCGAAGTCCTCACCGACCCTCTTTTCGTAGCACTTGTCAAAGCCGGCCCTCCAGCTATAGTTGCGATTCTCAAAGAGCTTGAGAAGGCTAAAAATTCGCCCAAGACTAAGGCAATTTGGGAGGAGTTATTGAAACAAATTCATGCGATTGAGAAAATAGGTGGAGGCCCGGAGGTAGAGGAAAAGGAGTTGGAGCAGTGGATTATTTCGTATCTTAACGGGCCTACTCCTCCTGTTGAAACGGTTCCTTCGACTGACCCTGCTCCTCCTACCGAGGAAACTCCACCTGAGGATACACCGACTACACCAGTTGCTGATGTGCCCTCTGAAGGCGTTGCCTAGGCTTCAGAAGGCACAGACTCTAAAAGTGGTAGCGTCGCGGATGTGCTCCCTGGGGATAGGAACACACCTGACGCTTCTGAGGCTGGGAGCGGAACCACGCGTTAGGGGCCAGTAAAGTGGAGTAATTACGGAGTGAATAATCTGTCATAGAGAGTGTTGAGTTTTCCGGGTCTGTTTCCAATGTTTGAATCCTAAGCTCCTGGCTTCTTAGGGACCGGCCTCTTTTTGTATCTCGTCATTCATTTTTGTTTCTAAGGCATGCGAAGTGTTACTTTGTTATAACTAATACAGAATTCTCCGACTCAGATTCGGCTATCTTCCTAACTTCCCAGCTTCCTAACCCTCCGTCTTTACATCTTCCCGACTCCCCGGCTTCCTAACTTCCCAATTTCCCAACTTACTTCATAACTCCCCAACTCCCCGACTCCCTAACTCCCAACTTCCCTAACCACCCATCCCTTGCCCTTGTGCAATGGGCGTGTGGCGGCCACCGAATTTCGACGGCCACGCGAGTTCGGGACAGATTTCGGCTATGCGCGGTCACGTGATCTTAGCGCTAAGCCTTAAAGGGAGGGTATAAGCGAAAAGCATAACACACATAATCGCAATTAAGCGAAAAGTATAATATATATAATTAGCTTATTAATAAACCTTTTCTCTTAAGAATTAAATTTAATTTATAAACCTTTAAACACTCTTCTTATTATAAACTATTAGCTTTTAAATAAGCGACACCTTATTAATGATTATACCTCGATTAAAGCTTTTAAAAAAAGAGAAGTGGCGTTAGGCTATTAAGCGAATAACCTAATAGCGATAATAGGTTATATTTAATAATAGTTAAAGAGAGGTAGGCCTTAATTAAGGGCTAGTTAATAATTATAATAAGATTACTATACCCTTTCGAAATATCGTCCTAAGTACTATTAGCCCTTCTAATTATAGAGAAGTAGGGATAGAAACCATTACTAATAATATAATAAGGCCTATAAATAGTTTAAAGAGCAATATAATTAATACTTTTAATAAGCTAAAGAGCGAGGATTTAGAGTCTCCTTACATCCCAAACGATTATAAAGGAAGCGTTATTTAAGGCTTAAATAGCGATAAATCAGCCTTTAATATTAGGGTTAGGGTTAGGGTTAGGGTTAGGGTTAGGGTTAGGGTTAGGGTTAGGG
>AYLM01000087.1:0-93709 GCA_001625345.1 Cairneyella variabilis | reverse complement strand
GGGGAGTTTTTTCTCGAATTTGAGAATTTGATCACAGGCGCAAACTTACCAATTTCACTGTCAAGAGAAACTTCGCGGATCACTTTGGAGGTATTTCCACTAGTAAATTGGGCTTCGAAGAGTGATTTTAAGCATTGGCACAAGCTCACGTCTAAGGTCATCTACCATGCCTCCAAACTGAAGCACGCGTCTGCATCTCTCAACCTCCCCACTTTGTACAAATAGAACTAGTAGCACAATTCTTTCCCTTGCTCCCGCGTGACAAATGAAAGCATCTAGTGTCCAGATCCCCGGCCACCCATAGTAGGTGGGTTATAAACAATCTTTCTCGTCTTGATCGGGGACCACTTGTATCGCTTGACCCAGACGCTCAGCGCGAAAAGAACCGAGCTGACCATCAGAACCTTCATACCCATCCTCTTTCGTTGATCCATCTCTGGCTCTGCAGACCAGTTCAAGAACTCCACAACGTCCTTAGCCATTTGTGATGCCGAAGCAGGAGTTCCGTCTTCGTATTCGACGAGCTCGTTATAAAGAACTCGAGCCATGGCAATACCGGTTCCAGGGAAGTAGGGGTTGAAGTTCAGTCCCTCAGCAAGCTTGACTCCTGGGGGAGGTTCCTCGGGGTATCCGGTCAACAAGTTGAAGATGTAGTTGCAGCCACCGTGGCGGGCCTTGACCATCAAGCTCAAATCCGGGGGTAAAGCACCGTTGTTCGCAGCACGAGCAGCCTCGTCGTTCTTGTAGGGACTTGGGAGGTAGTCGGAAAGCTTTCCTGGTCGCTTCTCGATCTCACCCTCGTCGTTGGGCTCGGTATCGTACTCGTTCTCTTCGGCCATTGCCTTAGCCTCATCAACAGTGTGTGTGACACCAACCAAAGATCGGTAGGGAATTCGGCTGAGGGAGTGGCAAGATGAGCAGACTTCGCGGTAGACTTGGAAACCTCGGCGCAGACTGTGAAGTGTCAATTGGATTCTCCTCATGCTGGAGTTGAATTCTTACGCTTGGTGGTCGAAAGTCTTCAGGTATTGTTGGTGCTCCCATGGATATTTTGTGGGGTGAAGACTATCAAGCAGTTAGCTATGCTCGTCCCGATATCACAGTCCATTTGTTGGCTGAGGTCCCGAGGTCTTCAAAGCCCTTTCTGGCCCTCGTCCTACGCAATTGGAGCTCCAAGAGAGTTACTGACCCTTCTTCTGCCGGTGTCATGGCGTGCAACTGCGTGCCGTATAGATGATAGTACCATGCCATTGACCCCATAGCCACGGCCGTAGCAGCTGTTCCAGCCATGTTCAATCGGAAGGGGGTTGCGTCGGCGGAGCTCGAAGATGAAGCGGCACGCTGTGATGTCCATCGTCAGCATTCAATTCAACCTCAATGATCATTTCCATATCCCATGAAACTCCATTGAGTTCATTCCCCCTCGCCCGAAAATGGTCTGTTGTCGTACCTTTGATGTGTGCACGGCGCCATTCCGAATAGCCCCGACCGCGCGCGTCGAGCGCAACGATGATCTGGCCAACATCTTGAGCACAATATGCCTCGGCTGGAGATCACTTCACAGAGGAGGCTGTGGCTCAATTGAGTAGTGGAATTCGAGATTGAACGGTGGAGGTGGTGAGAGGTCGTTTTTCGACTCTTCGTTCCGAGAAATAGCGGCTAACCTTGCACGAGCCTGGTGCATTGGTGCATTTTGTAAGGCATAATATACGAGTTTGATTGGCTGTAAGGAGAATAGTCACATGATTATTTGCCTCCGAAGACTTGCAGGATTTCTCCTCAGTTGTTTCTAGGGATTTGAATTGCAATAACAGAAGAGAGCAGGCTCTGTGGCTGTCCCAGTCAACCATAGCATTTATTTAGCATGCAATATCATCTATCCTAGGTACATTCAACAAGATGCCAATATCGCCAACTGAAAGTCATTATCTCTTTTCTTTTGTGTCTCTATAAGACCTGATGTACATCTCTGAAAGCAATTGCACCGTGAACTTTTGTGTATGCAACCTCGAAGGATATTAAAGGACTTTGGACCAGACTCCAGGCTAGAATCTTACGCGCTCAAGAATGCCCGTTCGCTCCTTTGAGTATATCTCGTCGTTCCGCAGCAGCCTTTGCAAGCATCTCAAGAACAGACTCGGTATCTTCCCAGCCGATACAGGCATCTGTGATACTGACACCATACTTCAAGCCAGCTTTGCCCTCTTTGGGGACTTTTTGGTTGCCTACAAGATAGTTAGTAATGAAATTAAAATAGGTGCACGAAATACTTGCCCTCGTTGATATTGCTCTCAATCATGACACCCATGATAGCTTCCTCTCCCTTGGAGATCTGCTCGGCTATGACTGCAGCAACCTTTGGTTGGTTCTTGTGGTTCTTCAGCGAGTTTCCATGACTGCAATCTACCATCAATCGCTCTCTCACTCCACTCTTCTTCAAAGCAGCTTTAGCCTCCTTGATACTCTCTGCATCATAATTAGTACCATTGGTGCCACCTCTCAGAATGACGAAGCAATCCTCGTTTCCAGTGGTTCCAACAATAGCGACTCCACCAGGCTTTGTGACTGACAAGAAATGGTGAGGATGTCTCACAGCACCAATAGCATCAATCGCAACTCCCAAGGTGCCATCTGTGCCATTCTTGAATCCAACAGGGAAACTTAGACCACTTGCCAATTCTCTGTGAAGCTGAGATTCTGTTGTCCGAGCACCAATTGCACCAACACTCAACAAGTCTGCCAAGAACTGAGGTGAAATGGTATCCAGCATCTCACTGGCAAGTGGCATTCCCTTCTCGGTCAAATCAACGAAGAGTTGTCTGCTGGTCCTCAGTCCTTTGTTGATCTTGAAGGTATTGTCAATTTCCGGATCATTGATCAGGCCCTTCCATCCCACAGTTGTTCGTGGCTTCTCCAAATAGGACCGCATGACAATCAGCAGGTTATCTTGGTATTTCTTCTTGAGAGTCATAAGCTTGTCGCAGTATTCCAAAGCAGCTGCAGGATCGTGGATTGAACAAGGTCCAATGACAACCAGGAGACGCTTGTTGGCATCTGTGCCTGTGACAACCTCGACGCACTCGTTGCGTCCGCTCAATACAGTCTCTTTCGATTTTGGAGTCTGGGGAATTTCGTGTTGAAGAAGGTCGGGAGGAGTAAGAGGGTTGTATCCTCGAACTGTAGAGAAATACTCAGATTAAGTTTAATTGCAGAACTGAGGTTACTTACTGCGCCAATCCTCAGTGTCGTTCTTGTTGCCCACATTGGGGTTGTTTATGTGGAAGAAGGCCTAGGGTGAGTCAGAAGAAAGAATTTGGGAATGAGGATAGAAACTTGAATTATACTTACAGACATAATTGAAGGTACTCAGGGGTTTAGGGAGAAGTCAATTGGGTATGCCAGAGAAGATCTCACAGTTTTGAAGGAGCTGTGAAGTGTGACTCTTTCCAATGGCGGGGAATGAATATTCGTCTCAACGTCCCTGTTCTCCCGATGAATACCCGACGCCACTTTCAAGGTTACCTACCTGGGGACCTTACATATATTCTGGTTAGATCTCAGTGCATCTGGTAAAACTGCATAATTGATGTCTCGTTCCTCAAGAAGCTAACCAGCTGGCACATATGTCACAGTTCGTGTTTGATTCTCTTCATCAGCTCTCAGCTTGACCTCCTACCCGCTTAATCATCTAGCTGCTCGAAAACGTGGGAGGCTTATCAACATCTGGCCTGTCCTACGCTACTTTTCTTACATCCAGTTCTTGGCTATCGGTATAAAATATCCATGCCCTCTCTGAATTCATCCCACATTTCCCCAATATGTGCTTCTGAATTATTAGAAGGGCAGTTACCGCCGTACAGTCTGTGCCTGGCTCTGCTCAAGGAATAGTTTCTCACTCCAGACAACTTGAGATTTACTTTACTCACATTTCCACCCTCCTCAAATATGTCTCGTACAATCACCAAGAATCTCAGTTCTTTCACTCGACCCAACAGTGTTACCTACACACTCCCATCACCTCCCTTTTCTAGTTCTGTCGTTATTATCACCTTACCCCCACACTCCATGTGGACATCAGGTCTCCACTGGCATGAGACGCACACAGAGTACCTTTCCATAATCCAAGGCACTGCTCTCGTAACTCTCAACGGAATCGCCAAGACTTTCACTCTTGCAGATGGAATTATAGTGGTGCATAGATATGCTCGACACGAATGGAGAAGGGCAGCTCCTGAAGGAGATGATCTGATAGTAAAGGAATGGACCCATCATGAGGACGGAGAGAAAGAGGTCTTCTTCCGGAATTTGAGTTCAGTGATCTTGGACTGTGCGAAGGATGGGCCCCCGAATGAATGGTGGTTAACTCTGCAGCTTTTTGTGGTATTTTGGGGTCTGGATAACTATCCCGTCTTGGTCGGGTTCGGATGGCTTCCTGTTGTTGGACAGGTGATCGAGTCGATGATCACACATGCAGTTTTGTGGTTGGCAGTGATGATTGGGAAGAACTATAAATTAAAGAGTGTGTATGGGGAGTATACGCCGGGTATGATGATCAAGGGAAAATACGTAGACGGGGCGAAACAAGAATGAGGGCTATCCCTCTGGTTTCGCCATCTTATCTGACCAGGTATTTTGGTAGATTTTCAATACTACCTTTCACTATCCGCCACCCTTTGCAAGAATTGGATTTGCTTGACATAGTAGGAGAATGAAAAGGTTGGAACCCTCGACTTGAAGATAGCTTCGAAGTGAACATTTCAGACTACTTAGACTGACATCCTTGGCTCTTCAGACTATGAACAAATTGGAACCCCTCTCTAAGTCAATGACCGCAATGAACAGAAACTCAGTTGCGGAAACAATCATGACTATTGACTGCATTCTAGTCGGGTATCGAACCGTAAACCGTAACTCATGAGAGGAATCTCAGAGCACCCAAGATCAAAGCAGCAGTACCAGTGCAGACACCCATAAGCCACTGCAAGGTCTGGAACTTGACTCCCTCAAGCTTCTCCCTGAGTCCCGCAACTTCCTGCTCGATCTTTGTCTCTGTCTCCTTGATCTTCAACTCCTGAACATTGGCTTCCTCCCGAATGCGTCCCTTCTCCAGGTTCAAATCCAATCTCATAGACGCCTGAGTTCGGCTGACCTCATCTCTCAGTCGGCTATTCAACTTGGCGAGATCGTTGGTAAGGCGCTCATGAGATGCTCGGGTGGTAGCAGACTCAGTGGAATCGGCGGAAAGAAGTTCGGAGCGAAGCTTTGCGAAGTCGACTTTCTGGGTGTAGGTTGCCTTGGCTTGGTCCTCACGCAGAACCATAGTCCGAGTCAAGTTCTGGATGCTAGAGAATGTCAGCTCCAGGAATTGCCTCAGTGATTGTATCATCTTACCTCTCTTCAATGACATCACTCAGAACCTTCATCATAGCCACGGCCTGTGCCTCAGTGAAACCTTCCTCTCGCAAACGCTGGACGAACTTCAGGGTGTCGAAGTGATGGTCTCGAGATTGGCGCGCAGTTGCGTGGAATGCTCGGCGGATGCTTGGATTCCTAAGAATACCGGCCTTTGGCTGACGGGCTGCATGGCTTGCAATTCGGAGGTTTGTTGTCTTTGCAGAGGCAGGTTTCGATCTCGAATGGCCATGGTAGCTCGACTGGATGGCGCTGAATGCGCGGATCGCGTTCTGGTGGACAGGAGCGGCCTGCCAGCTCAATCTAGGAAGCAGGAATCGTGGAAGACCTCGAGCGAGGGTTGGATTGGCCATTCTGAAGGGTTTGAACTTAAAATGATGAAGCTCGAAGCTCCACCGGAGGTGGTGAGTTTGGAGTTGAAGAACTGACCGAAAGCGGAAACCTCCGGCGCACAAAATCCAGTGAGTCAAACCCCGCCATGAATCGCCGCACTTAAGAGAAAAATTACAGCAGACCGAGCCGCAGTTCACCTTTCAACATATCACAACACAATTTCGACTCTTTGAATATCACGAAAATCACAAGGAAGAATAATCTACGAGATCTACCAAACCCCACAACTCCTACAACTGTGAGAATCTCAAACGCGATTGTCCAGCATGGCGGCGAATGGTGATAGATATGGCAATGACCTGGATTCTGATTCAGACTCGGCCCCTGGATCTCCCACTCTCGAGGCGCAAGATGGCAAAGAGCATATTGACGATATCGACGAGAAGCCCATCAAATCTGCCTTAAAGAAATCGACACATAAGGAACCTGCCCCCGCCGTCATACGCCCAGTCCTTCCCCCTCAAACAGATCCGAAAGAACTCGATGTCAGCATACTCACTCCTCTTACTCCCGAGATCATCGCAAGACAAGCTACTATCAACATCGGCACGATTGGACACGTCGCCCACGGCAAGTCGACAGTTGTCAAGGCTATTTCAGGAGTGCAGACGGTTCGATTCAAGAACGAGCTGGAGCGGAACATCACAATCAAGCTTGGTTATGCCAATGCCAAGATCTACAAGTGTGATAATGAGGAGTGCCCAAGACCGGGATGCTACAGGAGTTACAAGAGTGAGAAGGAAGTTGACCCGCCTTGTGAGCGAGATGGATGTTCTGGCACATATAGACTGATTAGACATGTCTCGTAAGGACCATGGATATTTTTGTTGGAAGGACTGTGCTAAAACTGTCTACAGATTTGTCGATTGCCCCGGACACGACATTCTGATGAGCACCATGTTGTCAGGCGCAGCAGTAATGGATGCCGCTCTCCTGCTCATTGCTGGCAACGAAACATGCCCACAGCCCCAAACCTCAGAACATCTTGCGGCCATTGAAATTATGAAGCTCGACAAGATCATCATTCTTCAGAACAAGGTCGATCTGATGCGGGAAGAAGCCGCAAGAGAGCACAAGAGCCAGATCGACAAATTTATTCGAGGAACCGTTGCTGGAGGAGCACCAGTCATCCCTATCTCTGCTCAGCTGAAGTTTAACATTGACAGCGTCAATGAGGCGATTGTCAATACCATCCCTGTTCCTCCTCGAGACTTCTCCATGGACCCGCAAATGATTGTCATCCGATCTTTTGATGTCAACAAGCCAGGTGCTGAGATCGAGGAGCTGAAGGGTGGAGTTGCCGGTGGTAGTATTCTGCACGGTGTTGTGAAGTTGGGTGATGAGGTTGAAATTCGACCCGGAATCGTCAGCAGAGACGAAAAGGGAGCCATCAAGTGCACGCCTATCTTCAGCAGAATCGTCACTTTGAACTCCGAGAACAACGAGTTGAAGTATGCGGTTCCAGGTGGTCTTATCGGTGTTGGAACTCGGATCGACCCTACTCTGTGCCGTGCTGATCGTCTGGTTGGATTCGTTCTCGGATTAAAGGGCCGCTTGCCAGATATCTACGTCGAGATCGAGGTCAACTACTACCTCCTCCGTCGACTTTTGGGTGTCAAGACTGCAGATGGCAAGCAGGCCAAGGTTGCTAAGCTGGCGAAGAACGAAGTCCTCATGGTGAACATTGGTTCTACTGCTACGGGAGCGAAAGTTGTAGCTGTGAAGCAGGATGCGGCGAAGTTGGTGTTGACCAGTCCAGCTTGCACGAACATTGGCGAGAAGGTTGCGCTGAGTCGTCGTATCGAGAAGCATTGGCGATTAATTGGGTGGGCTACCATTGCCAATGGTGTTACTCTTGAGCCTAGCACTTCTTGAGGCGTCGTTTTTGGGTTGGTCGGTAGCTTCACCAGCATAGCCATGTAGTCTGCATGCATGGGAGTTGATAGAGTGGCAAAGCAAAAAGTTAGCTAAGGTCCAGAGGCATGGATTTAAGACTTTGTGCTTAGAGCGTTATAAGAATGAAGCCAAGTGATTAGGTACATGAAATGTGCAATTGCATCTCAACTGCAGGTTTACTATCTTGACGAATCTTCTGAGTGATAATAAGTGACTTCCCTCCTATTTAGCTACTTCCAAAGCGAAGCTGTCTTCTGGGTAGCCTTCCCAAGCGAGAGGGTTCAGTGGCTACGGTAATCCAATAAAAACCACCTCGAGACTTGACAGGAAATTTGCTCTAGTTTGTTTCGAGTAGGAGAGAGACTAAATACCAGAGAAAGACTGTCCCTTAACGAAGGCGGAATGCTTTTTACCATAACCATTTCGAGCCGATGTGAAAATAGAGGAAAATGGGTCGGCCTTGCGATCTCAGCTCAGCGAGAAGTACGAGACGGGAATAATCCTTCGATGAAAGTGACTACGATCAACGGATGAATATTCAAAGATTCACTTCTCCAAGCCAATGGCACCTGGCCCCTGGGCTAACAGCGTTCAGATGACAGGCATGGAAAAAGCAATGCATGCAGGCTTATGATTAGGCAGAAATGCAGGACCTGTTGCCAACTTCCATTCTTTAAGATAAAGGGATCTCGGAACCCTTTTAAACCCGAGATCCGAGTCATCAACCGCTACGCCTCCGAACGTTCGTCCGTGCCAATTATCTTGAGCCTTGAGCCAAGCTGGTGGGTTCGCTGCGCCGCTTGAGTCATCCCATATGGCTTTTCTCTCCTGAAGGGCCTGGTACTTTCCCACGGAGGTCAAAGTCTCGCCCAGCTGAAAATCTTGGAAGCAGCATCTGTTGCCCTCAAGTCCTCGACCACCAGGACTTCACTATTAAACGTAGTCTGAGCGGCATGACTTGCTGGAAGATTTATTTCATTAATTCTTCACCTCAAACATGTGCTCTACGGAGCTAGGACTCCTGTTGTTTCCATCCTCCGCAGACTGTGGCTTGGTCCTCTCAGGGTTTCTAGCGCCGAGACGGCGGTGGCATGTGCAAACTCCAGTCCGCGCGGTTGACCAATGAGGAGTCAGCCGAAACAATTTTGATACTTCCTATTTGGCGTAATAGATGGTGCCAAGCTTTCGAGTATTTTCTACGGAATCTGGGTCGTTGGCCAATCAAGCTATTGGCTTTCGTCGGACTACCACCCTATTAAGTAAAGTCGACATTGTCTCCGCTAACAACTATGAAGTACTACGTATTACGCGTGGGACGCAGTATGTGCATCAGGCTCGGATGAATTCAATCCGTCAGTGAAAGACATCATTTGCGGGATCGCAAGCCACAGAAAAAGAAGCGGCGTCTAGATGAGCCCGAGATGCAGCATATGTCGCAAGGTGTGCAGATGTGTACTTCGTACAGGCCCAAATATTTCCAGGTTATCAGTCCGTGCGCTTCTCAAAGATTCTACACCAGCAAGAGATATTATCCAAGGAACCTTCAGGATTTGGGGCTTTATTGCCAGATCAGGTTTAAATAGATCCCAGAAGCACAGACATCGAACATGGAAATATTTGGGCCTGTACGAAGTAAAATGTCTCCGTACGGAAGGTGAATGCTGTTCCATGAGAGTGGTCTGGAATGGAGCCTTTGATCTGATAAGATGCCTACGGACTGTGATATTTTCCACAGGGAGGATACTTTTCCAGAAGGGCCCAGAAATCCTATTTATGCGTCATTTCCCCAGATGCTAATAAAAAGGCTTCACTCCTCAAAAGTCTCTATTTGTTCTCCCCCTTTCGGATTGCCCCCTCGCATCGTATTCGCCTTTTGGCCCCGTTACATTCTCGCCTCCGTTCAGAGTGGGTGCCTTAATCTCGTTGGGGAAATAACAGGAACTGCCCCTACTGGCTGTCTTTCATTTGTGACGCGGACTCTGTTCGGACGTCCGTTGCTGCACCAAGATCTTTTGACAGCTCTTCAAGGTTTCGAAAGCCGTGTTTTCGGCGCGGACCTGGTGAGTACATAAAGACAGCCGTCCCCGGCAGACGCAACGCTCTGCTTCTCTCGTCACCACCTCAACACGTCACACGTCAAATAAGGATGTCGACCATGGCCAATGCTAAGGAAATAGCTATGGATGGTTACTCAACCTCTGAAACTCTCAAAACCGCAGAGCCCAGTATGACGGAAAAGGTCGAGGATGCGCAAGCAGGCGAGGCTGAGGACTCTGTTCGAGAAGGCTCCCAAACACCAACTCCAGCTCCCTCGCATGGCCACTACCATCACGATGTGGAAAAGCCAGACCCAGCCCAGGAAGCAGCAGAGCTGGAGTTGAACAAGATCATGACCAGTGGGGAGGGAGTCGAGTATCCAACTGGTCTCAAATTGGGTCTTATCTCCTTGGCGCTGTGTCTTAGTGTCTTCTTGATCGCCCTCGACAACACAATCATCGCGACTGCTATCCCGAAGATCACTGATCAGTTCCACTCTTTATCTGACGTTGGTGTAAGTTGAAGTCTCTTACGTTTCTATAGCGTCCTGGTGCCAGAACTCTGCTAATTCGTCAACTTATAGTGGTATGGATCTGCATACCTTCTCACTACAGCTTCTTTCCAACTTCTTTTCGGCAAGATGTATACGTACTTCTCCATCAAATACGTCTTCTTGGCTGCCATTTTCGTATTCGAGCTCGGAAGTCTTATTTGTGGCGTTGCCCCCAACTCTGTTGCTTTAATTGTTGGTCGTGCCGTCGCCGGCTTGGGCTCTGCTGGTATCTTTTCTGGTGCCCTGATCATCATTGCATACTCCGTACCTCTCCAAAAGAGACCAATGTACTCCGGTCTCATCGGTGCAATGTATGGTATCGCCTCAGTAGCGGGACCATTGCTTGGGGGTGTGTTCACGGATAAAGGTAAGAATTTTCCATCCTTGAACGTCCTGCACTTAGCTTCAACCCCCCCCCTTCTCTCCTCGCTCCAAATATCTGCTAACACATTCTTCCAGCAACTTGGCGTTGGTGTTTCTTCATCAATTTGCCTATCGGTGCGATTACTATGATTGTCATCCTGATCTTCTTCAAGGCCCCTCAGCGTGAAGCAGTTGCAAGTCTCGGTTTCAAGGCTCGTATTAAGGAGTTCGATCTGTACGGCACTTTGGTCTTCATTCCAGCAATCGTGTCCCTTCTCTTAGCACTACAATGGGGTGGAACCAAGTATGACTGGGGATCTTGGAGAATAATTCTCTTATTCGTCTTCTTCGGCATCTTGATCATTGCCTTCATCGCCGTCCAATTCTGGAAGCAAGATATTGCAACCATCCCGCCGAAGATGATGAAGAAGCGCTCAATGTGGGCAGCTGCCTGGTTCGCATTCTGCATGGGATCCTTCTTCCTTCTCCTGGTCTATTACCTGCCCATCTGGTTCCAAGCCGTCAAAGGTGCTTCTGCTGTCCGCTCGGGTATCATGAATATTCCCATGGTCATGTCACTCGTTATCGTCAGCATCGCCTCGGGAATTGGTGTCACGGTCGTCGGCTACTGTAGGTTATCTTGGCCTCATAAATATTATTGATACTGATAAAAAACAGATGCACCATTGATGATTGTCTCATCTACACTTGCAGCTATCGGAGCAGGCTTACTCTCGACGCTGACGCCCGAATCCGACCACAGCTACTGGATCGGCTATCAGTGCCTGACCGGTATTGGCATTGGCCTCGGGATGCAGCAACCTTTGATTGCCGTACAAACCGTTCTGGATATCTCCCAAGTGCCCGTTGGGACCTCGATTATTATCTTCGTCCAAACGTAAGCAGGGCCAAAATTTAATTTAGATCGTGCTAACGGTCCCATAGACTTGGTGGAGCTCTTTTCGTTTCGATCGGCCAGAACGTCTTTTCCAACAAACTTGTTGAAGGCTTGGCAAAGTATGCTCCTAGCATTGATCCCAAAATCATTCTTGCAATCGGAGCAACTAGCATTCAGCAAACTGTTGATAAGGCGGATTTACCCGGTGTTACAAGTAAGTCTCTTCCAGCAGTACTCCTAAGACTTTCTTGAATAGGCATATGCTGACTCCCTCATCTAGTGGCGTACAATTCAGCCCTTACACATTCTTTCCTAGTAGCTGCAATCATGGCTGCCTTTACCATTATTGGTTCAGCTGCCATTGAATGGAAGAGCGTCAAGGGCAAGAAAATCGAAATGGGTGCTGCTTAAGTCTCTTTCCGAAGCGCATTTGCTGTCTTGCATGGATTGGTTGCATATACCCGGCGTTTGAGGGGTGGGAGCTTTAGTACTTTTTTAATCTGCTTGTCCAAACTTTTCACAGGAAAGCACACAGAACTCTCGACTTTTCTATGTACAATAATACAGGGACCGAAGATAGAGTATCGGAAGATACATAGTGCTAGAGGACTCACTACTCCGGTTGTAGGAGTAAGATTAGATGAATAGAAAAATCTTTTCTGGAATTTAAATGGCCCCGTGCTTACTCGTTTGCAACAATGGCCAATGCGACATTTGTGAATTTTACAGAGTAGGAAGATATTATGTTGGTAGCCGGTTGTGTGGACAAACTTCTGTGCATGTTGGATAACGAGATATGCGCAAATGAGGTTGATTGAGGCTGAAGATAAACTACAGACTACTGAGAGTAAGAGTCCAAATAAACGCAAAATTACTTTACGTTCCTGAGAACCTCACAAGCTCACTTACTGCGGGCCCCCTATTCAACACGTGATTCTGCCGCTTGGCTTGTTCGAGCCTAGCCGCTTACAGCGCGGCCTGGCCTGCCATTTCCTGAGTGTTGTCTCGCGAAAGGAAGCCAGTTCAACATCAACGCAATCCACAACTTTACCTCAACTTCGAACCTACCCACAGCATCCCGAGTTTTCAGGGAGCTCTTGGGATCAATACGATCTGTCTACTCATCTTGCGGATCTCCAAATTTGCTAATACTGAGCACGTTTAAGGGTATTTGGCGCCACCAGCGCAAACTGTCAAGATGGCGCCTGCTCTGCCCATCAAGTTCACGGAGCTGCTCCAGGTACGCCTTAAGCTCGCAGATAGCTCTTTTAGCAATGGCATATGGCTAATAATCATCTCCAGTTAACCAGCGCTGGCGTTCAAGTACGTTGCAACTCTTGGGAGTATTCCAGCCCTCCTCCTAGGCAACCCCCATTCGAGACCTTTACTGACATAACTTATCACAGCAAGCATCAATTGGATTCAACTCATGTGTTAGTTTTTACCTTTGCGCTCAAGATTTGATCTGCCCAGTATCTAACGTGACCCAAGACCCTCGAATCCGATTCATTCATTTGCGTACGAGAGAAGAAGGATGAGGCCGCGTCCCCCGAAGTTGTCATTATCGACCTTAAGAACAACAACAATGTTATTCGCAGACCCATCAAAGCCGACAGTGCTATCATGCACTGGGCAAAGCAGATTATTGCGTTGAAGGCACAATCCCGAACACTCCAGATATTCGACCTGGGCCAAAAGCAAAAGCTGAAGTCGGCTACGATGAACGAGGATGTTGTGTTCTGGAAGTGGTTCAGCGAGACCACACTGGGCCTTGTTACAGACACTGCAGTCTATCACTGGGACGTGTTTGACGCAACTCAGGCACAGCCAGTAGAGGTCTTCAAGAGAAATCAAAACCTTAGCGTAGGTGCAGGTCATATCGGATGTAGTGAACCATACTAAGTGATAACCTAGGGTTGCCAAATCATCAACTACCGTGTCAGCGACGATGGAAAATGGATGGTAGTTGTTGGTATCACACAACAGCAAGGCCGAGTGGTTGGTGCCATGCAGCTCTACTCGAAGGAGCGTGGTATCAGTCAGGCTATCGAGGGACATGCAGCTGCATTCGGCACATTACGACTCGAGGGCGCTCCGTCAGATACCAAGGTCTTTACATTCTCCGTTCGTACTGCTACGGGTGCAAAGCTACACGTCGTGGAGGTTGATCATCAACAATCGAATCCCCCATTTCCAAAGAAGGCTGTCGATGTCTACTTCCCCCAAGAGGCCGTCAACGACTTCCCTGTCGCTATGCAGGTTTCGCAGAAATATAGCATCATCTACCTCGTCACAAAGTATGGGTTCATTCATCTGTATGATTTGGAGACTGGCACATGCATCTTCATGAACCGTATCTCGAGCGAGACGATCTTTATTACCTCCGCAGATTCGCAATCTTCGGGCATTGTGGGCGTCAACCGTAAGGGTCAAGTGCTGGCTGTTGCTTTGGACGAAAACACTATCATCCCGTACCTCCTCCAAAATCCCGCCAACTCCAGCTTGGCAGTCAAGCTTGCATCAAGAGCTGGCTTGCCTGGCGCAGACAACTTGTATGCCCAACAATTCGACCAGTTGTTGAACTCTGGAAACTACGCAGAAGCTGCAAAGATTGCCGCAAACTCCCCGCGCGGTTTTCTCCGTACACCACAAACCATCGAGCGGTTCAAGGCTTTGCCAGCCGTCCCTGGACAATTGTCTATTATTCTTCAATACTTCGGTATGCTCCTCGACAAGGGATCCCTCAACAAGCATGAGACTCTTGAGCTCGTGAGACCCGTTCTTGCCCAAAATCGCAAGCACTTATTGGAGAAGTGGATGAAGGAGAACAAGTTGGACTGCTCTGAGGAGCTGGGTGATATTGTTCGACCACACGACTTAAACCTCGCTCTTAGCATCTACCTCCGTGCCAATGTTCCAGCTAAGGTTGTTGCTGCATTTGCTGAATCTGGTCAATTTGACAAGATTTTGCCATACGCAACCCAAGCTGGCTACCAACCTGATTACGTTGCTTTACTGCAGAACATTGTCCGTATCAACCCTGAGAAGGGCTCCGAATTTGCAACCCAATTGGCGAACAATGAGGGCGGCTCCTTGGTCGATATTGATCGTGTTGTTGATGTCTTCCAATCACAGGGAATGATTCAGCCAGCTACCGCCTTCCTCTTGGATGCTCTCAAGGATAATAGACCAGAGCAAGGCCACTTGCAGACCCGTCTTCTCGAGATGAATCTCATCAATGCCCCTCAAGTCGCTGATGCCATTCTTGGCAATGATATGTTCTCCCACTACGACCGAGCACGCATTGCACAATTGTGTGAGCAAGCTGGTCTCGCTCAGCGAGCACTCGAGCACTACGACGATCCAGAGGCTGTCAAGCGTGTTTTAGTCAATATCGTTAATACGCCAAACTTCAGTCAAGACTGGCTTACTAACTTCTTCGGCCGTTTGTCTCTTGAGCAGTCCTTGGACTGCCTTGATGCCATGTTGAAGTCCAATATTCGTCAGAACCTTGGCGCCGTTGTATCAATTGCCACCAAGTATTCCGACCTACTTGGCCCCGTTAGATTGATCGATCTTTTTGAGAAGTACAAGACTGCTGAAGGTCTCTTCTACTATCTTGGAAGCATCGTCAATCTCAGCGAGGACCAGGATGTCAACTTTAAGTATATCGAGGCAGCCACAAAGATCGGCCAATTGACTGAAGTCGAGCGAATCTGTCGAGACAGCAGTAAGTTGCACTTTCCCTTTTCTGAAATTACCCCTCCGAACTTTGACTGGAGTGGACCTTCCTCCGGATATTTGGGCCATGAAGGACTCTTTCCTCTCCTCGAGTTTATGACATCGGCACAACACCACAACACCCCACGAAAAAGATGGCTTCTGCGGCCACCGACATCCTCGAGTACGTGGTGTAGACTCGGGATTTGTGATCATGCCTTTAGCACTCGGCAAAAACTGGACAGATACTACGCGACGCAAAAGCACATCGACAGGGCTGCCGCGGCCGAGTCGAGCAAGTCGAGCTAGGAGCTCGACTTACGTGATCTATTTCTTGGACTTTCTTGGACTTTCTTATCATTGTAACACCCACTAACATCCAATTCCAAATTAGACCACTACAACCCTGAGAAGGTCAAGAACTTTTTGAAGGAGGCCAAGTTGACTGAGCAGTTGCCACTTATCATCGTTTGCGACCGATTCAACATGATTCACGATTTGGTTCTTTACCTTTACCAAAACCAGCAATTCAAGTCGATCGAGGTTTATGTTCAGCGCGTCAACCCCTCCAGAACCCCGGCAGTCGTTGGTGGTCTCCTTGATGTTGACTGTGATGAGTCCATCATCAAGGGTCTTCTCGGTACCGTCAACCCTGCCTCAGTCCCAATTGACGAGCTTGTCTCCGAGGTTGAGTCGAGGAACCGCCTTAAGCTTCTGTTGCCATTCCTTGAAGCAACTTTGGCCGCAGGTAACCAGCAGCAAGCCGTTTACAACGCATTGGCCAAGATCTACATCGACAGCAACAACGGCCCCGAGAAGTTTCTCAAAGAGAATGATCAGTATGATCCTCTCATTGTTGGTAAATACTGCGAGAAGCGTGATCCAAATCTTGCCTATATTGCTTATCGTAAGGGTCAGAATGATCTCGAACTTGTCAACATCACCAACGAGAACTCCATGTTCAAGGCTCAGGCTCGTTATCTTCTCGAGAGAGCAGACCGAGAATTGTGGTTGTTTGTCCTTAGCCCTAATAACATCCACCGCCGCTCAGTCGTTGACCAAGTCATTTCAACTGCTGTCCCAGAGTCCACTGAACCTGATAAGGTCTCAGTCGCAGTTGCGTCGTTCTTGGCTGCTGATTTACCTGCCGAGTTGATTGAGCTCCTTGAAAAGATTGTTCTCGAGCCATCACCATTCAGTGACAATGAGAATCTTCAGAACTTGCTCATACTCACTGCCACCAAGGCTGATAAGGGTCGTGTTATGGACTACATCCACCGACTGGACGCCTACAACGCACCCGATATCGCCAACATTTGTATCGAGGTTGGTCTGTTCGAAGAGGCTTTCGAAGTTTACAAGAAGATCAATGATCACAAGAGCGCAGCCAACGTTCTCGTTGAGCACGTTGTCAGCATTGATCGTGCCCAGGAGTATGCTGAGCGTGTTGAGCTTCCGGAGGTATGGAGCAGAGTCGCCAAGGCTCAATTGGATGGTCTTCGTGTCAGTGATGGTATCGCTTCGTACATTCGTGCTGAGGATCCGAGCAACTACCAAGAGGTGATCGAGATTGCCACCCACGCAGGAAAGGATGAAGACTTGATTAAGTTCCTTCGCATGGCCCGCAAGACTCTCCGAGAGCCTCCTATCGATACAGCTTTGGCCTTCGCGTACGCTCGTACGGACCAACTAAACGAGTTGGAGGACTTCCTTCGAGGTACCAATGTTGCTGATATCGAAGAGTCTGGTGACAAGGCCTACGCCGAGGGTTTCCACCAAGCCGCCAAGATCTTCTTCACCAGCATCTCCAACTGGGCCAAGCTTGCTACCACCCTTGTTCACCTCGAGGATTACCAAGCAGCTGTAGAGTGTGCTCGCAAGGCAAACAACATCAAGGTCTGGAAGCAGGTCAATGCTGCATGTGTTGACAAGAAGGAGTTCAGACTTGCTCAGATCTGCGGTCTCAACTTGATCGTTGATGCTGAGGAGCTGCAAGGCCTGGTTAAGCAGTATGAGCGAAACGGCTACTTTGATGAGCTTATTGCGCTCCTCGAGCAGGGTCTTGGTCTTGAGCGTGCACATATGGGTATGTTCACAGAGCTCGGCATTGCTTTATCCAAGTATCACCCAGACCGAGTCATGGAGCACCTAAAGTTGTTCTGGGGCCGTATCAACATTCCTAAGATGATCCGCGCCTGCGAGGAGGCTCACCTTTGGCCCGAACTTGTCTTCCTCTACTGCCATTATGATGAATGGGACAATGCTGCTCTTGCCATGATGGAGCGTGCTGCTGACGCTTGGGAGCACCACTCTTTCAAGGACATCATCGTCAAGGTTGCTAACTTGGAGATCTATTACCGAGCCCTCAACTTCTACCTTCAGGAGCAGCCATCGCTGTTGACTGACCTTCTTCAAGCTTTGACACCTAGAATTGATGTCAACCGTGTCGTCAAGATGTTTGAGAAGTCAGACAACATCCCTCTCATCAAGCCATTCCTTCTCAATGTTCAATCACAGAACAAGAAGACCGTCAACAGTGCTATCAACGATCTTCTGATCGAGGAAGAGGACTATAAGACACTTCGTGACTCTGTTGAGAATTACGACAACTACGATCCTGTCGAGCTAGCTCAACGTCTGGAGCGTCACGACTTGGTCTTCTTCCGCCAGATCGCAGCCAACATCTACCGCAAGAATAAGCGTTGGGAGAAGTCGATCGCTCTGTCCAAGCAAGACAAGTTGTTCAAGGATGCCATCGAGACTGCTGCTATGTCTGGTAAATCAGACGTTGTCGAGGAGTTGCTGAGATATGTAAGTTGCTCTGACAGAATTCGTTTCACATTTACTAATCAATTTTCAGTTCGTCGATATCGGCAGCCGCGAGTGCTATGTTGGCATGTTGTACGCTTGCTACGACCTCATTCCTATTCATGTTGTCATGG
Organism: Cairneyella variabilis; assembly: GCA_001625345.1. Classification (NCBI taxonomy): domain Eukaryota; kingdom Fungi; phylum Ascomycota; class Leotiomycetes; order Helotiales; genus Cairneyella; species Cairneyella variabilis. The sequence goes on along the minus strand of AYLM01000087.1, from coordinate 75,495 downwards.
AGATTTCGTGGCGCCACGGCCTCACTGATTACACCATGCCATTCATGATCAACTACCTGGCTCAACAGAGCGCTACCGTCGAGATGTTGAAGAAGGATAATGAGGAGCGCAAGTTGCGTGAGAAGTCACAAGAGAAGGAGGAGAGCAATGCTCCAATCCTGGGAGGTAATCGACTCATGATCACCGCTGGTCCTGCTGGCCGACAATCGCCGGCTCCGTTCGTCCAGACGAATGGTTTCGCACCTCAACCCACCGGATACGCTGGCGGCTTCTGAAATTGACGTGGATAAGTTCCGATATACATAATGACGGGGCATCTGGGTCGTATCTTTGTGATATTGATGGGACGGGGAATATCCTTTGGGTTCTTGTCTCATATTTCACCAACAGGTTGTAGTTGTATGCCGGGATGGATGGATGCATTTGGGTGGTTACCTTGTGGAGGTCGCCACTCGAGAGCAGCACGCGTGTAACTGATAGGAGCGTTTTTTGCCATGCTTGCTTTACTAGATTCTCAGGTGTATTCTGATGAAAAGCCTTCCACATCTATCTGTATGTGCATCTAATCTTGCCGTGATATGCATGTATGTGAAGTGCGCTGTGTGAGATGTTGAGAGCAGGGATGGTCGGTGCCTCTGTAATGCATGATCAAATGAAAGTTCACCTCCACGTTGACGATGTAAATCTGGGGTTAGTCCATAGATGGGCTGACAAGTCTTTCCACCTCCGCCACATGTCTCTCGTTGAGAATGGATTCGATGGGGACGGCTCCGGCGCTGTAGACATGGTTTCTTTTGCGTAGATGGAAGCAGAAAGCGGCGTTGAGGGAGGCAGGTACCGGTGTGGTGGTAGTTCCATAGGTCCGGAAGAGTTGGACAGCTTGCCTCGCTATGGACAAGGGACGCGGGATTTCAAGATATCTTTGGTGCCATGAAATTCTTGAGATACTTTGTATCTTGAGACCGAAATTCTATTGATTCTGCTCTAGGACAATCTCCGGGAGAATTTCTATCCCCGAAGACTCGTCACCGCATTCAACAATTCAACATCCCTTCCACAATGTTATGCTGTGTGCGGCTACACTCGGCGGTTTCACACAGCTCCCGCCAGCCTCGTTGGAAAGATCCTGGCCCTGGCTGCCGAGGTCGGCCGGGATTCGGTCACAAAACAGCGAAAAGACGAGGAACTTTTTCGGTTCACATGAGAGAAAAGGCCTCAACCCTTGCTTGGCCAGCTTGGTGACTTTGCTGCAACAGACTCAGATGTCTGCCGCCCTTGCATAGCGGCTTTCACAAGGAAGCTACCGTATCTATTTCTCAACAGAGATTTACCAGGCACATTGAGTAAAGAAGCAAAGAGGGGTGTGAGCGTTTCTCCACGGCCATTGAGAAGAGCAGAAAATCTCTGCGGTATCACTGCGATCTCGTGCATTGCATAGCTAGTCGCCTGCCAACGCCCTCTCACAGGCCGGGCAAGCCTTATGTCATAGTCTCATAGCCTTATCGTGGGGGGAAGAGGGATGAAAAATGCACAGATCTGTACCACCGTACAGGCACTTACAGGCACTACAGGCTTACTCACTGCAAATTGCATCACGTTATCAGCGGCATTGAGCTCAAAATCTTCTATCGCTTCCCAGTTATTGGCCCTGTGCTACAGGGGAACCGACGCCTGTCTCAGAGCTCCGGGCAGGAACGAGAGTGACCCCACCATCACCATCAAGAGCTACCCAAAACAACCCGATGTCATAAAGCCGAGCTTAATCAACACGCTTCCCTCCTTCTCTTCCCTCTTCAACCCTCTCTACTCAATCTTTACTTTGTCTTGCTCATCATACCAATTCATTGACTCCTGCGTGCACCTCATTACCCATTTTCGCAGCTGGTGAAGCTACGATTCACACCCAGCCTCTAGCCCTCCCAACCGACGCAACTAGCTCTGCTCGTTACCACAACCCTTCGGCACAGCTCCATTTGCTGTCAACACCTCAAGCAAGCTTTGCAAAGGACAGTTTGACACCGCGAACATGACCGACCACCACGATCCCAATGGCGCCTACAGCGAGGTCTTTGAGGAGGGCAAAGACCTCCAGCAGGCCCAATCCATCCATCGCATTCGAGCCAACTCTACCATCATGAAATTGAAGAAGATTCTGGGTGAGTGCATCCTCAACGGCCACCAGGATTACTGAACTCGGCGTGGGAGAACTCTCAGTGCTAATTGATTCTCGTCCAACTATGCAGTGGCCAATCGGGGCGAGATCCGTAAGTACAAGCCTCTGAGACAAATCTGCTGAAATGCAGGACTGACGGACATGTAGCTATTCGTGTATGTGATCTGTGCTCTGGCGGGGTACTAAAAGCTCCCCTTCCTTGCTTTGCTAACTTGCTCGCCCATGATATAGATCTTCCGTACCGTAAGTCTCTCACCGCTCATAAACCTTTCAATTGGGAGGGGTGGAGAGGAAATGCGGGTGCTGACTCCCACCTAGGCACACGAACTTTCGCTGCAGACTGTCGCGGTTTTCAGGTAACAATTGATGGAGGGGTGTGATTCAAGTTAAGGGACTAATGGGTCGGCAGCTATGAGGACCGATTGAGCATGCACAGGCAGAGTAAGAAATTCATTCTAAGCTTGCGAAGCCCTGGACATCTACTAATTGTAATCCCCAATTGCAGAAGCCGATGAAGCCTACGTTATCGGAAAGCGCGGACAATATACACCGGTTGGAGCTTACTTGGCGGGCGACGAGATCATCAAGATTGCCTTGGAACATGGAGTCCAGATGATCCATCCTGGTACGAGATCCGGGCTGCACTCAGTTGGAGCTATCTAATATCTTCCAGGATATGGTTTCCTTTCCGAAAATGCTGAGTTTGCTCGCAATGTTGAGAAGGCGGGCCTCATCGTATGTTGCTCAGCAGATTTGTTGATTTTTGATCACATGAATTGTGCACTAACTATTTTGGAACTCAGTTCGTCGGTCCCTCTCCCGAAGTCATCGATGCCCTTGGAGATAAAGTCTCTGCGCGAGCCATTGCCATCAAGGCAGGCGTTCCAGTTGTTCCCGGGACGGAGGGTGCAGTTGACAAGTTTGAGGATGTGAAGAAGTTCACAGACGAGTATGGCTTCCCGATCATCATCAAGGCGGCCTATGGAGGTGGTGGACGTGGTATGCGAGTGGTCCGAAAGCAGGAGGAATTGGAGGACTCTTTCAACAGAGCCACATCTGAAGCCAAATCTGCCTTCGGCAATGGAACCGTCTTCGTTGAGCGCTTCCTCGACAAGCCTAAGCATATCGAGGTCCAGCTTTTGGGAGATAGCCAGGGCAACATCGTTCACTTGTACGAGCGTGATTGTTCAGTCCAGCGAAGACATCAGAAGGTTGTTGAGTTGGCTCCTGCGAAGGATCTTCCTGCTGATGTCAGAAATTCTCTTCTGGCAGATGCAGTGAAGCTTGCCCGGTCAGTCAACTACCGCAACGCCGGAACTGCAGAGTTCTTGGTTGACCAGAAGAACCGATACTACTTCATTGAGATTAACCCTCGTATTCAAGTCGAGCACACCATCACCGAGGAAATCACTGGCATTGATTTGATTGCGGCCCAGATTCAGATTGCTGCAGGTGCAACTCTGGCCCAATTAGGTCTTACCCAGGATCGCATCTCCACCAGAGGCTTTGCCATTCAGTGCCGTATCACAACAGAGGACCCAGCAAAGGGATTCCAGCCAGATACTGGAAAGATTGAAGTCTACCGATCAGCTGGTGGCAACGGAGTCCGATTGGACGGTGGAAATGGATTCGCAGGCGCCGTCATAACTCGTAGGTAGTTCTTTTCTTCTTCCCCAATCCCCATGCCTTCCTGGACTGCAGTGCACCTTCCTCTAGAAACCTGGACCGCACCTTCCTCTGGATACTGGGACACGTCAACAACATGAAGACTCCTTCTCGATGCTTCAGCATCAACACAAAACCACAGAGCTCCTCCAAGCGTCTGCGGCGTCTGCGGCTTCGGAAGCGATATATCTCCTCGAAAATCAGGTAAGTCGACCCCAGATCTGCACTAGTGCAAGCACTGATGCCAATAGTGGTGATTCGGGGCCGTCTATTCTCTCCCCCGTCGTCTCTCCCGTGGCGTTGCTACTGTGGTGTTTCTGCAGCATAGCTGCCCCAGCTTTGCCTCGTAAGTGGAAAAGTACTTTTCAACAAGCTGTAATGCTAATTAACTCCTCAGGAAGCCTGTTAAATCGGCACTGCCGATTTCCAGCTGTCTGTTCCGTGCAAGATGGCTCCCGAGGTCTCTGACATCCTCGAGTACGTGGTGTGGCTAGTCTGGGCATTTCTCACCCTCACACCTGCCAAATTGAAGAATCCTGTTCACGCTATCATCCTCACTACACAAGACGTGGTTGAGAAGCTCATGTCAGACTCGCTGCTCGCCTTCGCGCCAGGTCTTTCGGACATCCTCCTAGCCGATGTTCCACCATCAATCGCCTATTTCAAGAGCTTGCCAACATTCTTCGAGAAGCGCCGGGGTATCTATGCCAAGCGCTGGGCCGTCTATGCCATTGTGCTTGAGAAGAAACTCTGTCGTGCCAAGCTCTACATTGGCGTTAGTACGCATTCAGAGGGTGGTGTACGTCAACGCTTTCTGCAGTATGAGAACTTGGAAAACATCCCTAAGTTTGTTCATGCTGCCATGAGGGATGGCTACGAAATCACGCATAAAGGCCTTCTTTGCTGGGCACCTCTGCCTACAGCTGCAGCAAGATTCCCACTCCGAGTACTCTTCCTTCTTCTCGAGACCGCCTTCTCCATTGTTTTCTGGGCCCTGCATTCTAGAACTAAAGATTACGGCATGCCGAAACACCTCTGTCCTTGGGAAATAGACGCCTTCGATTATGATGGTTGTTGCTCTCATCCTTCCATAGGGGAGCGTGTTGAGGGCGAGAATGAAGACCTTACTGCTGAGGAACTTGAAGCCAAAGCCTCCCAAAAGAAGCAGCAGAAAAAGGAATACCAAAAGGAGTTCAAAGCCACGTAGAAGGCTCTGCGGAGATATGAATGCAAGACTTGCGATTTAGCTTTCGAAGAGCAATCCCTTCTCAATATGCATAATCTCACCAAGAAGCATGTCGACAAGGTTAGAGGCATTGCTCCCAAAGTCTCCAAGACCCCTGGGTATGCCATTTGGGCCCAAAATAACATTGACGAAAAGAAACACTACTGCGAGCCTTGCGACTATGCCACCAGCACGGCCGCGAAGTTGAAGATTCACGAAAGCTCTCAGAAGCACAAGAACAAGAAACGTGCTGCTGAGGCCGCCGGGTCGAGCTTAGGCTCGGACCTGGCATAACTGGACCTGGACCCTTTTTGGACCTTTTTTGGACCCTTCCTGGACTCATCTACTTACCGCTTCATCGTTCGATTGATGATATACTTGCTAACAGATTTAAAAAGCATTCTATGACTCGATGTTAGTTAAGTGTACTTGCCATGGCTCTACATACGAGATTGTGCGACGAAAGATGTTGCGAGCCCTGGTCGAATTCCGTATCCGTGGTGTCAAGAGCAACATTCCCTTTTTAGCATCTCTCCTCACCCACCCTACCTTTATTGAAGGCAATTGCTGGACGACTTTCATTGATGATACCCCTGCGCTGTTCGACTTGGTCGGCAGTCAAAACCGTGCCCAAAAGTTGCTGGCATACTTGGGAGATGTTGCTGTCAATGGCAGCAGCATCAAGGGCCAGATTGGAGAGCCTAAGCTCAAGGGCGAGATTATTATGCCAGAGCTCTTTGATGAGGCTGGCAAGAAGATTGATACTACTCAACCTTGCAAGAAGGGCTGGAGAAACATCCTTGTTGAGCAAGGTCCCGAGGCTTTTGCTCAGGCAGTTCGAAAGAACAAGGGCTGTCTTCTCATGGATACCACCTGGCGTGATGCCCATCAGTCTCTTTTGGCCACCCGTGTCCGTACAGTCGACCTCTTGAACATCGCCAAGGAGACCAGCCATGCTTACAGCAACTTGTACTCTCTTGAATGCTGGGGTGGAGCTACCTTCGATGTTGCTATGCGTTTCCTCTACGAGGATCCATGGGACAGACTCCGAAAGATGCGCAGACTCGTGCCCAACATTCCCTTCCAGATGTTGCTTCGTGGAGCCAACGGTGTTGCTTACTCTTCCCTACCTGATAACGCCATTTACCACTTCTGTGAGCAAGCAAAGAAGCACGGTGTTGACATCTTCAGAATCTTCGATGCTTTGAACGATATTAATCAACTTGAGGTCGGCATTAAGGCTGTTCACAAGGCTGGTGGTGTTGTTGAGGGTACTATATGCTATAGTGGTGATTTCCTGGTATGTTCATTCGTTCTTTCTCGGGTTCTCGTGCTGGCTCGCATTTCATATTCGCTCCTGGCCTTTTGGACGTCCTCCAGTCTAAGACTTTGCCTACTATTTCCTATGTCAAGAACCTCATATGAGGAAGGAGCAAGCGCTACAACAGTCTTCTTGCCGTCATGGAGCTGCTTCTCTCTTCTTCCGACCTGCATCTCTACTCCGTATATACTGGAAACTCCTCTATCGCAGCTTGTGTCAACATTATCGGTATGGTACCTACGACCACCGACATCGTCGTGTCCGCAATATGGTTGAGCTGGACTTGTCTCTCTCTCACTCCTACCGCTCTGTAAAAAGGAGTCTTTGCTCTGGTTCTTGCAACTCAACAAGGGCTGGAACAGCTCGTTCTGAGCTCGCATTTTACTTCCGCTCCTGGCCTTTTGGACGTCCTCCAGTCTAAGACTTCGCCTACCATTTCCTACTTCAAGAGTCCACCGCACCACCTTGTCCAACTCTGGGCTGTCTATCTCCTTGTGCTCGAGAAACTGGCCATCGTCCTAAAGTCTACATTGGCTGTGGTACGGAGAGTAGAAGTGGCATATCTACTCAGATCAGTCAATACAAGAGTGGAGAGAACCTACCGATATATGTCCAGCGCGCTTTAAACAACGGATACACAATTTCTCACAAAGGACTTCTCTGCTGGTCACCGCTCCCAACTGCTGCAGAGAGATATCGACTCCGCGCCCTCTTTCTTGTTGCTAAAGCTGCCTTCTCTCTTTATTTCTGGACTATGGTCTCTAGCAAAACGACTATGGCATGCCTCGCCTGTCCCTGATCTCTCGATATCCTGGAATATGATGGCTGTTGCGGACATGTCACCCTGATGGAAAAGGTTCAAGGCACTCTTGAGAACCTCACTCCTGAGCAAATCGACACCCTCGATTCTGAAAGGAAACTACGAAATAGCCGCGGAGATAGGGAGACACGTGGTCAGGAAAGAACAAGCGGGAGAAAGCCTTGGCTTCTAAGACATTCTCATGCGACCTTTGCAATGTCGTCTTCGGCGCAAACAACCAGCCGGAGAACCATAAACTCACTCAAAAGCACATCAACAATGTTGGCGGGATCATCAGAGCTGTCAAAAACCCCACGGCCAAGGAACGCATGTCACATAATCTTGCTGCACGGAGATACTACTGCAGCTCTTGCGATCATTCTGCCAAGACTCAGCAAAAGCTCGATAATAATCTCAAGACGCCAAAGCACCTCAAGAAGGTGGCTCTGGCTCAGTCGAGCTAAGAGCTCGACTTACCTTCTTGGCCTGCGGACTATTTTGGACTTTCTTGGACTCTTTTCTTCGTCAATACACTTTGCTTCGTCATTCTAGCTGAACAGCACTACAGCATTTACTAACTCTCTAATCAGAATCCACACAAGAAGTACAACCTCGAGTACTATATGGATTTGGTCGGCAAGCTCGTGGATCTCAAGATTCATGTCTTGGGTATCAAGGATATGGCTGGTGTCTTGAAGCCGAAGGCTGCTAAGTTGTTGATTGGATCCATTCGCAAGAAGTATCCGGATCTTCCTATCCATGTCCACACTCACGACTCTGCCGGTACCGGTGTCGCATCAATGGTCGCTTGTGCTGAGGCAGGTGCTGATGCTGTTGATACTGCTACTGACAGCTTGTCTGGAATGACATCTCAACCCAGTGTTGGCGCTGTCCTTGCCTCTTTGGAGGGCTCAGATCTTGAACCAGGATTGAATGTTCACCACATCCGAGCTATCGATACCTACTGGGCTCAACTCCGTCTCTTGTACTCGCCATTCGAGGCTGGTCTTACCGGTCCCGATCCCGAGGTCTACGAGCACGAGATTCCTGGCGGTCAATTGACCAATATGATGTTCCAGGCCTCTCAGCTCGGTCTTGGTGCTCAGTGGGCTGAGACAAAGAAAGCCTACGAGCAAGCGAACGATCTCCTGGGTGATATCGTCAAGGTTACGCCAACTTCCAAGGTCGTTGGTGATTTGGCTCAATTCATGGTCTCCAATAAGCTTAGCTTTGATGATGTTCAGAAGAGGGCTAGCGAGCTCGACTTCCCAGGCTCAGTCCTCGAATTCTTTGAGGGTTTGATGGGCCAACCGTACGGTGGATTCCCTGAGCCTCTCAGAACCAATGCTCTCCGTGGCAGACGCAAGCTCGACAAGCGACCAGGCTTGACTTTGGAGCCGCTTGATCTCCAGAAGATCAAGAGAGATATCCACACCAAGTGGGGCAGCGTTACTGAATGCGATGTCGCCAGTTACGCCATGTACCCCAAGGTCTTCGAGGACTACCGCAAATTCGTCCAGAAGTATGGTGACTTGAGCGTTCTGCCCACTAGATACTTCTTGTCAGCTCCTGAGATCGGTGAGGAATTCCACGTCGAGCTTGAGAAGGGTAAGGTTCTGATCCTGAAGCTTCTTGCTGTTGGTCCGTTGTCCGATACTACTGGACAGAGAGAGGTCTTCTATGAGATGAACGGTGAAGTTCGTCAAGTCACAGTTGATGATAATAAGGCTGCGGTTGAGAATACAAGCAGACCTAAGGCGGATCCGGGAGACAGCAGCCAGGTTGGTGCGCCAATGGCGGGTGTGGTTGTTGAGTTGCGTGTCAAGGATGGAAGTGAGGTTAAGAAGGGTGATCCTTTGGCTGTCTTGAGTGCTATGAAGATGGTAAGTCTGCTTATTTAAGTGTTTAAAAGGTGATTACTGATATGGCAATAGGAAATGGTCATCTCCGCGCCGCATGCCGGAAAGGTTGGCAGCGTCCAGATCAAGGAGGGTGATTCGGTTGGTGGCTCCGACCTCATCTGTAAGATTGTGAAGCCGGGTGAGAAGTGAGTATGATAATGATGGGTTTGGGATGAGTGAATTATTCTCGGAGATGAGAATGATGGGTGGTGGATGGATGGATGATGGAGTAAATGATATGACGCGAGGGGGGGGGATAAAGGGTTACGTTACTGAAGCTCTTGAGGGAGGGTATGTTTTCTTCTACCAAGTAGTATGAATTGAAGCCTTGATTCTGTGATTTTTGAGAATTGAGGACTGTGAACTTTCGCCGCAGCATGTAGCACGTGATGATATGATCGTCCAATCCTTCACGTTTCATCTTCATTGCAATCTGACCTAATCCAGGCATCAAGTCAGCCCTAAGCATTTTGAGGCGCGGCTATGCTGTGGATCAGCAAATGGGCTGGAAGGCTATCATCGCCCCGCCACCACATCTCCTGGCTGCCTTCGGTCAGGGAGCGAATTACAGTGGCTTGCGGTCCCTGAAGTCAAGGTTGTCACTTGCCCCTCGTTCTCTGCCAGGTTAGCTTTGACTCCATTTCTTCAGATGTCCATCCATCTAGACTTTCTTTTCCTTCCTTGGTCAATTTCTATGTTCTCAAATGTTCCCCGATCCAGAGCTTTTGCTGTCTCTTCGTTTTGTACAACATCTCGACAAATGTGGAAGCGATTAAATCTACCATGGTTACCACGCTCCACATCGGAGACTACTCGAAGTCTCCTCCTGGAGCCACAGACCTTTGATCGCCCTGTTGATCCAATAGCAGACTTGGAACCGACTCGGTCAAGATTTCTCATCGTTCCGGGTTTACTATGCACGTCCTTAATAAATTTCCTACTCATTGCAGGCCTCAAAGGCCACTTCACAATCTCTGGAGGGAGTGCTAGCACTATAAACAATAACCCTTCCACTTTCTCAGCCATTCGTCAGGTCTTAGCTTCACTTCTAGGGGCCATATATATGTATACAATATGCATGATCATCAATTGGTCTTCTCGAGTGGTCATGTCGAAACGGCCTGTCTCCCTAGATGATCTCGACTTCTGGAGTTCTCTTGTTGGATCTCGAATCAATTGGACATTGCCTGGGCGGAAGATCCCTCTGATACTGCTCTTCGTCCTTGCAACAAGAGTACCAGCTGCGTTTTGGGCTGGTGCATTGGCGCCCACTCCTTCCACGACTCCATTGAAGCACGCTCAGTGGACGACGAGCGTTCCCCTTTACACAAATCAATCACTGGCGCAATACTCGCCACAGAGCCTTTTCGTCGACGACGATCCTGTGAAATCCACTCCACTGGGCATATTCTCTTTCAGTCCTGTCCGGGACCGATTTGGTTTTCTCATTAATGATGGTGCTTCAGCTTCCTCACAAAATGCCTCAGTCCCACTCTACAAGAAGAATGATAACTCAAACTTCACCTACTACGGCCGCTCCTACGGAGTCGGTGCCTCGGTCGGTCTCGTCGACAAGAGCATAGCCAACAGATACGAAGGCCTCTACTCTTTTACCTTCAACGAGACTGGGACCATGACGGAGATATCATGTATCACGAACCGCAGTACACAGTTTCATTTAGAAGAACATTGGGTAGCTGATGATCCCATGTTCCCCAATATCTACGAAGCTACCGGCTGTCCGCCCTGGATCGGTCCAGGCATCGATTGTGGTGGCTTCAGCGAGATAGGGATGGGAGGCGCGGAGACCGTCGTTGCTGTAGCGTGGTGGGAGCAGTACGATAACCTGGCTGAATACGTCGGTACTCTAGCTATCGCCTCGGGCTCGAATTACACGGAACTCAATAATACGCAGTGTAATGTAACCATGGTACCTACACGGTTCACCGTCGATGTCAACGTAAAGGCGGGACTTATCACTGTGACGCCACAGAACAGCACCACTCCCTTGAACAGCTCGAATCCGATCGAGATCGTAAGCAGAGCGTTCCAGACTTTTGCGAGTCTGTCTGAGGTCGCGAGCACGAAGTTCACGAGCGCGATTGGGAATATGCTGAATAGCAATATATATAATGTGCAGTTGCAGAATACGGCGGAGAATGAGACGGAGAAAAAGCTGAGGGCGGTTGCGGAATCTATGGAGGTTGTTACGGATGATGCGTTGGTGGCGTATTCGAGCGCGCAGCTCATGCTTGCGGATGTGAGTGCGCAGGTGCCGATTCATATCGTCGTCGACGCACTCACCATCGGCACAGCGCCGTATATTTATATTGTGGCAGGCATGAACGCGGCCGTTGTCCTCGCTACGTTGATAGAAGCTTGGAGAACGCGAGGGTGGAGAGGGATGCCGAGGTTTAACTACATGTCTATTAAAAGCACTGCAGTGGCTAGCTCTATGGGTGGGGTGGCGGCAGGGAGGAAAGCGGAGGGACAGCATAGGAGTTTGGGGGGAACTTGGAGGGGTGATGCGAGGGATCGGATGAATGGCGGGATTAGAGTGAGGTTGAAGAGGATGGATGGCTTGGCGTTGGTGCTTGAGGATGATGGTATGGATTACAAGAGGGGGAGTATGACAAGTGGGATTGATATGTCGGAGTGGAGGAGTGAAAGGGGAAGTATTCGTGAGCCGGAGGAGCAGCATGAAGTGTGGACTGATATACGATGATTTGGAGTTTCTTAATTTGAATGAAGATACGACTTGTTGCTAAAGTATGATACCCGAGGCCCAAGTTTGCTGCAGAGCTTGAGCATCTGACGGAGGATATTAGCTCCATGGAGTTCATTCTGCCTATTTATCCCACTTCCTTCCTCACTTCTCGATAATCACTGCCTGTTCTTCAACCAGCTTATGGCAAAATCTTTGCACTAGTGACAGGAAACTTTTGATGGGATTTCATTTTCCAAGCTCTTCACTTTCCCTCTAATCAGAAAACAGACAACCTCATCATATCTGGCAAAACAAAAGCGGTAGTTGGACGTGCTCTATCATTTTGCTGTTTTTGACGGCCTTGAAATACTGCCTTTTGCCCTTTACACCACAACCTTCATACCCTGACCAAACAAACACCGTCTTAATCTCTTAAGTCGTAGAATTTTCATATGAGTGCTAGACGAAGCTTTGAAAATTCCACACTTCAAACACTTTCAAATAAGCTCTGATTAAGAAAAGAATGTTTACTGAACTAACTAGGGCAAGAGCAGAATTGTGATGTGCTACAGTATTGTGCTGCTTCTGACCGCCTGCCGTTTTCTGCCACTTTATCCTGCCTTCGTAACTACCGCCCTAAGACCGCTAGTTTAGCTAACTAGCACTACCTATGTACTCAGCCGGCAGAATACTCAGGCTAGTACTGGAAGAAAATTTGAAAATACAAGACTTTAAACTCTATCAAAGTCATTTAGATCATAAAAAGGATGAGATTAGGGGATTCCATGAAGTAAAAAAAGAAGTTTAATGTGCTATAGTTATCTGCCACTTCTGACCGCCTTCTTAGTCTGCTATTAAGGTATCAACCCATTAGTTATATTCTTATAATTCTGCTGTTCATCTATCTGATTTTGTTGGATTGCTTTCTTTCACTGATGTTTATCCTATTATGGGACTCGTCTAGCCAGGTTTTGCCCTTTCCATACACCAACACCAGCTGTTCTTCACCGATATTTGTAATCCCTCTATACTGCTCCGACATCTCTAGCCAAATTATATTCTCTGTTCAACTTGCTTCTACTGCACGATTTTATACTCGAGAGAGGGGCAAGGAACGTTGTGAGCTTGAGCATCTGTCGAGAATAGTTCGACGTTGCATCCTCCTTCGCTAAGGCACGTTAAGCGAAAGTGAAAGGGGTCAGCATGTTGCGTGACCTTATTCTCTGCTCAACCGCAAGCTCACTTGGTCATCTGGAAGCTTTAGTTAGTCTCAAGGAGACTTCATATTGTCAGAAGGAGATGCCGTAGATTTATTTGAGCTTTCGTTTCTGGAGGGATGGATTGATTCCGCTGTCTCAGCAGTGGAGATTCTGAAGCATGTCGGCTGTGAAGGCTTTGTGCTCTACAAAGAGAACACTCTGTTTGACAAACACAGATTCTCCAGCCTTCCCTAAACCGCTTTCTTGTGTCGTAGCCTAATGAGATTTCGTGCTGGTCCGAGGTCTTTTTATACTACTCTGCAATCTCCTTCCCTCCTCCAAAAGGCACATCAAACAACTACAACTACAAGCAACTCTATCATAGCAACTATGGACCAACAACCAGTACTTCGACTCCGACCTCAAAATATGCAGTCTCCACAGTCAAGAAATCCTGTTTAACCGAAATATTCAAGAGGTCCTCCGTGGTTCGCGATATCATTTCCGGTAAGCTGAACTATAAGTCTATTCTCTATATGGACGAGTTTGAGGTTTAGGATCTTTGTACCTACTTGAGTTACGAACTCTGGCGGATCCGGGAAGTTGGAGTGACTGACGGGGATTTGAGCGAGTCCATAATCAAACGATTTCTCGCCGAGATTGAGATCGACATGATGGTAAAGGCTTTTGAGGGTGCGGTTGGTACTCCGAGCCCTTTGATGCACCTGGGCGAGAGGGCAACCGACGACTTCTTGAGAGATTTTCGCAGGAAGCTGAGGAGGAAACGATGCTTCAAGCGGGTCAGAGAGCCTCTGAGAGATGCACCATCGGGGTCAGCATTAATGTGTACACCTTATCAGGAGCTCGGGAGGTCCTCTACCGGGATCTTGATATCTCGAATCCCAATGTTCACATCATCCTTACTCTGAACGCGAACAATATTCCTATCAAAGACACTGCAGGTGATGAGGGTGGAGAAGGAATCGCAACAGCTGAAGTGATTGACATGGACGAGCAAGAGGTTCCGGTACTTGAAGCAACTACGCGCAACGATACCTCGACGGCTGCTCTGGAGGCTGAGAATTCCGCTACAACAGACGGTGCTGAGGAAAAGAGAAGTACAGAAAACCATATTCCTTACTGGTAGACCCTCCTTCTCGGGTGGATCTTACGGGAATGCTCGGGTGACATTCGGACACTGTTGACGATTATTGGATCCCTTCCCATGGGAGTTTTCTTCAGAACTCTGAGGTCCATTGATAACACGACCTTCAAGTACCTCCTATGGCGAGGCGAGATGAAGGAATGGTGAAGCTAATGGAAGAATTCGGTGGCCAGGGCGTTGAGGTGTGAGGGGTAGTAGCGTGTCTGCTGGTGACAAAGAAAGGGATTTTGGGATATCGGAACAATACAGGCATTTTAGACAATACGATACTGCGTCAATAGGAAGCAAATGAAAATGTTATCTTGCCATGTGTCGTATGTCTCGGGAAGTTGGAACACACTAGTCATTGAACTTTTGATCATACTTTACACTTCTGACTTGAGAATTGTTTCTCGAACAATCTATTTTGAGAGTTCTGTGATATCTCGTGAGACACGGGCTCTTCTGAAATGTTCTAGAATGCCATTCTCATGCCTTAGCTGAATTAACTGGAGTAAATGTATATTCAAGATTGTTCTGTCACCAAATGCTTTTCTCAATCAGCAAGCAAATCAACACGAGAACTCAACCCTCAAAAGAATCAGCACCATGGGTAACCAGTTGAATGTGCGAGAGGGACACGTCACGCGTGCGCAAGAGCTTCCAGACCGTACTCCGTCTCAATTCGCAGACCTTGCAACTCAAGCAGCATTCGACCTCCGATTCGACCTCCCGCAACCTCATCCTAAGAGTTGGGAAGAAAAGTGGTCTAATTCCGACTTCACACTGCATGAGAGTCTCCAGCGGGAGTATAAATGGCAGCAGTTGAATGTACAACTTCGGGAGATGGTCATCGAGCTTAAGCTCGAAAGAATGACAGAACGAGATATCGAAAGCCTTGTGATAGACTCTGAGGGGGTCGAAGTCACAGAAGAGCATACTGCAGCTCCTTCACAGGAAGAATCGACCCCCGAAGAGCAGAGCTACTGGCTGATCAACCGCCAATTTGCCCCATTCCAGCCTCCCGAATGCCAAGCGAAAATTTTAGAACTGCTCAATGGGGTTGGCGGAAGTCACTTGACTGTCAGAGAGCACGGTGGGGATATCATCTTCTCGGTGGCTATGAAGCAGGCCCGAGTAGGAAGTCGCACGATCGAGCGTGTGGTCAACTCTACAGGCAATCCGTACTGCCCAATGTGCCTTCCAGAAGTTGACAGTGCCATTGACGATTCTCGAAATTCTTTGGACGAAGAGGACGAAGAAGAGTACTGTTCTTAGGAACCAATCTGATAGCACGCAGTGCCCATGTTCCATATTGCAGGTATGGTCGGACTGGCGTTGGTGAGTGCGAAGATCTTATTGAGAAGTTTAGATGCAAGTTGCTAACAGGAATTAAGTTTTCGTAAACTTTCTCAGCCCTTTAGAGTAAACTATGAATGACTAAGAGGCTGCTGTTCGTCGTCCTGGAAGTTGGGGCGAGTGAGATATAAGAGATGCTGGCAGGCAATGTGGAGTCCGGAAACAGTGAGAGAGTTAAATATTCAGGTTGTTGAAAATAGAAGGAAAAGAAGCATATTCGGCACTTGATCTCAACAGCAGCGTAATTCCTCAACTGTATCGTCAGCTGTGACTTGAAAATTTAAAATACCTTTGAAGAACTGTCTGGAAACTGAACAGTCGTTAAATGTGAATGTTGAGCCTTCGCTCCTTCCTTGATTGTACTGAAGTTAAGCGAGGAGTCCAGACTCTTGAGCCTTCCCTTTGAGATTCTCACATTCCTGAGATTTTCACCTCCGACAATTACCAAATCGCTACGTGCATCCATACTCCTCTCCATGGACTACTTGAATGGGGAGTAGAGAGAGCACCATTCCCCATTCGCGTATCGACAACGAAAAAAGCCGGTCCTGTTATCAAACAGAGGCGCCAGGCGATCGACCAAATCGTCGCTGCGGAGACTAAGCTCTCCAGTGTGGCAATGAACCAGATCGACATGGCATTCCAGCATATCATTCCATTAATCCAGGCGGAATCAGATCAGAAGGCTCTCGAGAGATATACCAAGGCAGCAGTCACGCTCGCATCGAAAAGCGTCATTGCCAGCTTCGAGGAATTCACACTTCCAGCACCTGCACCAAGTCTCATCGAGACACGTTACTTATTCATATTCCTAGGATATCCAAGGAAACTAACATCAAGTTTTTAGGCCACTGCCTGCTTCCCACAAGCGGAAATAGCTCTAGATCGCAGAGCACCGGAATACAGACAGCACTACGACGGGGTACAAATCTCCCTCCATGGAACGGCACTGGCCTCGTGGAAAGAGAAGGAGCTGGTCATGGTAAGATATAGTATATGTGTGAACACGCTCCAGATTTGCTTACATTTTGTCTCAGAGCGGTGATTTGTTCAAGAGATGCATGGAAAAAAGACAACTGCATTCCTAACGCTGAGACCGCCATATGCGAATACAAGCCAGAGCGGCTGTCATTGCTCATGAGGAGGCTGAGCCGGAACACGGAACAGAAGGTACATCTCCAGACTCGATAGTCATGCTGCAGATCCCAGTCTAACAGCCGAGCAAGTCCGCATATTCACATCACCAGATGTCGATTCCACGAAGACCTGATACTCGAGTCGCTGTCAGAGCTGCTGCACGTCCTAGATAGGGAAGAAATCGGCTGCACGATTTGAGGCGCAAAGATGATTTTAGACTCCGATGAGCAAACCATATGCGAAGGGTTTGATTGTCAGAGGTACGCACTCCAAGAAATTCGTGGGAAGAGTACTGGCTAACCACGACTCCCAGAACACCTGTTGATGCAGTCCAATGCGGAAAGAAAAAATGGAGAAGATACTGTACATAAATAGTGAGGAACTAATGAAAAGATTGACTTCAAACCCTCGAACTCGTCTTGACATCTATGGCACTGTGGAATCTATCCTAGTAAAGACATTCATCTTCAGGAGACATCTATACTCAGCAAGACGCCCTCCTGAAGACAATATCCTCCTCAGCAAGATCTCCACTCTCTAAGGAGACAACCACTGGGAAAACCGAGTCCCGTAGTAGGTTTTCTTGTCTATATGCAGGTCTATCAAACATATGATCAGCTCATTCGCCCTTGATGTTCGCTAGCGTGCTTTGTTTCTCGGCTCCGTTCATTCCATTGACCCTTCCATACAGCCACTGCAGCATGAGAGTGCTCAATGTCATCATCGATGCTGCGATAGTGAAGAGGACGATTCTCTGCGGGGTATCGAGCTTCCCAAATAGAGGGTACGGATAACTAAGCAGGCTGTCAGCACTATCTTTTGCAAGCTTGTAGTGCTCTACTCACAACCCGTTGTACTTGTAACATTGCTCCACCCATGCCCAATACCCAACCGCAATCACAGAACTCAAACCCATAGCTGGCACGGCGTGTATCGTCCATGGCGGGGAAAGGAAGAGCAAATCGATAGTAAGGAGGATCGAAGGTGCAGCATGGAAGCCGAAATCTGCCACTGGAGCAATGTGAATCTCGGGCGGAACCACCAAAGTCTTATCTACAGCACTTATCCCCCAGTACAAGATACTGATCAGAACCTCCAACGGCGCACTGCACAAGGACAAGCTGTTCTTTATCAAAAAGAGTGTGGGCGAAAGTGTTATATCTGCTAGCAGTCCAAATATAAACGTTGCATATGCCACCGTGAGGCCGAGGATGGTCAGATATTGCCAGTGCCAACCGTATGAGTCGTTGATCATGGTGGGGAAGTCGATAAGGTATTTGTAGGACATGGTGAAGCTTAGGATTCCCACAATGTGGACGCATGCAGAAAAGCCTCTCGAAGGCGACTCGAGGCGCTGAAGGGGATGGCGAGCCATCAGTTGCTGAGACATGGCGGTCATCGTTGTAGTCTAAAATATGTACAGGAAATGAACTCAATCTCGTGGTGAAAGAAAGGTGGCCGGCCGCTGTCGGCACATGTCCCAGTAGCCGCAAACTTGATGTTGATCGATCGACTGGGCAGCCGCTAGTGCAAAATTGGGTTTCCTTCAGCCTTGTGCTCGACATATCGAATCCTTCTGCAGTGCTACACTTTTCTTTGGACATCTTCCATATTCGTTCCAGATGGCCGAAGCAGAGGCAGAAATCAAATCTAATAAGAGGGCTCGGTCGGGTGATGATGGTATCCCAACCCGCGCTCATTTTCAAATGTTAACTAACGTTTTGAAAGACTCCTCCTCTGACGATGACATGGGCCCGCAGCTCCCATCTGCGGAGGCTCCAAAGAAGAAGCGCCGGAAGCTCCCATATGAGAAGCTTTATATCTCTGCCCTCCCTACCTCGGCGCGGTACTCGAAGTCCCTAATGCACAAGGAGCAATTGGCATTCATGACGATGGCACCCCTAACCGATTTCCTCATCACTAGCTCCGTCGACGGCGTGGTCAAGTTCTGGAAGAAAGGTGGAGAAGGCATCGAATTCGTCAAGGAGTTTAAGGCACATAATGGGGAGATCAAGAGTGTTTCCGTGAGCGCAGATGGACGAAGCTTTGCAACGGCTGGAGCGGACAAGAGCATCAAGATATTCGACGTCATTACTTTCGACCTCCTGGCTATGTTGACGGTGGAGTTCATACCGAAATGTGTGTGCTGGATACATAAGCGTGGAGCTTCATTGCCTTTACTTGCTCTCTCAGACGAGGTGAACCACAGCATACGGGTCTATGATGGCAGAGGGGAAAACCAAGAGCCGATGCATACCCTATCGGGACTTCATCGAAGTGTCGTATCTCTCATGGCATTCAATGATGCTTATGACTGTGTCATCTCGGCGGACGAGAATGGGATGATTGAGTATTGGCGGCCAGGAACGTATGAGAAACCAGACAACGTTTGGGAGTACAAAAGCTCTACGAATTTATTTGAATTCAAGAAAGCCAAGTCAACACCAACTTCGTTGACATTGTCTCCGACTGGATCTCAGTTTGCAACATTCTCATTTCCGGATCGAAAAGTCAGAATATTTGATTTCCCTACAGGAAAGCTTTACCGGACGTATGATGAGTCGCTGCAGATTATTGAGGAGATGCAACAGGCTGGTACGGCATTACAGAAATTGGAAGATGTTGAATTTGGCCGGCGTCTTGCTACCGAGCGAGAGTTGGAAAGTCCAGCGCTACGGAACAAGGTCAATGTTATCTTCGACGAGACCGGCCACTTCATAATCTACGGATCGATACTAGGAATAAAAGTGCTTAACACCTACACGAACCGTGTCGTGAAGGTTTATGGAAGGGATGAAAATTTCCGAGCACTCAGCGTTGCCATGTATCAAGGCCAACCACAAAAGAAAGGAGTCACAACAATCGCAATGGCGGCTTCAAACAATCCACTTTTGCAGGAATCAGAAGCTCGGGATCCAATACTTTTCACGACCGGTGTTGGTAAAGTCCGATTCTACATGTTCACTAACGATGAGAACA
Source organism: Cairneyella variabilis (assembly GCA_001625345.1). NCBI lineage: Eukaryota > Fungi > Ascomycota > Leotiomycetes > Helotiales > Cairneyella > Cairneyella variabilis. The sequence continues at coordinate 55,886 of AYLM01000087.1, read as the reverse complement.
TCTCGAAGTCAGAGAGAGATGTGCAAAACGAGAAGCCGACGAATCTAAATTCAAGGAAGGCAGTTGAAGCCAAGGCAGCAGAAAGCGGCACCGCAGCTATCCTACACACAACTTATGGAGATATCCATGTTCGTCTTTTCCCAGATGCGGCTCCTAAGGCCGTGGAGAATTTTGTTGTGCATTCGAAACAAGGGTATTACAACAACACCATCTTCCATCGTGTCATCAGGAAGTTCATGATCCAGTGTGGTGATCCGTTGGGAGATGGGACTGGTGGAGAAAGTATCTGGGGCAAAGAGTTCGAGGACGAATTCAGCACCTTGAAGCACGATAAGCCTTACACTTTGAGCATGGCCAATGCTGGACCGAATACCAATGGAAGTCAGTTTTTCATTACAACAGAAAAGACAGTAAGTCCTCTCCCTCTCGCACAATGTTGACATTTTCAGCTGACTTGCATAGCCTTGGCTTGACAACAAGCATACCATCTTCGGAAGAGCTATTCAAGGCCTGGATGTTATTCACAAAATCGAGAATACGAGGGTATATAAGGAGAAACCTGAGGAGGATATCAAGATTCTCAATATTGAAGTGATGTAGTGTAGCTTTAAGATACCCAAAAATCACCATTCGCGTGGCAGACCATTACAATACCCTTCTTGGTTTCATATCTGTATATTTATATACATCTTGCACAGTGATCCCAGCCAGTACTACTTTTAATTCTTTTAATAGTCAGGAGCTCCAGCTTTGAGATCGTCACCTGATCTCAAGCGCTTGGAGACGGGGATCTGTCGCTTATCGCGTCTCCTCCAATGCCCCGCAACCTTATCATTCGTGACCCAGGTTGCCCGATGCATTCAACCTTCTCATGAAGCTTTTGCTTTCACATTGCTGTTCTGCGTTTCCATAGCGCATGGCTTCTTCAAAGCTCTTAAGCTCCAAACCATCATAGTTCCATTTGTAGCTCTCTTCCCGATTCATTGCCTCATGGCGCGTCTCTCTGTTTCTTTATACGGTCATCTTCTCAAGCTAGCCAAATTATTGATACTTTTTAGGATTATACAGGCGACTCGTGGATCTTTGAGCTTACAGCGAGAAATGCATCAATCTTCTGATATTCCGCGCCATTGCAAAGCAGCAAAGCACACCGCACCATCCGGTCCTTCCTTCAACTCGGCCTCGCTTTCTTTTCCAGATCTACTCTTTAACCCACGTGGTGCCAAAGTAGCGACGTAAATCAATCTCTTTTGCCTTCGCTTTTCATAGGATTACCTCTATGTCAGAGCTCCATTGCAATTACTCTAGCGCTTCGTCGCACTCCGTTTGACCTCTTGTCGCTATGGGTAGAAAGAGGGATCCCAACGCTCCTCCTCCCAAGACTAGAAGTCACAATGGATGCAGACAATGTAAGGCAAGAAGAGTAAAATGTGACGAAAGGAAGCCGGCATGTGGAGCTTGCCAAGAGCGAGATGAAAGCTGCAATTATAATGTGGAACTGAAATGGGGTGGTAGAGGCAAGGCGATTGATGCTTCAAAATCTGTGCCCAATTTCAAGGCTGGCATGATAAGCATGGGCCCAGTCGAACGCAATACCGAGGTAACAACATCTGCTACTGTGGCATCGACGTACCCAAACCTGGTTCTTGAGCCAGCTCCACAGCGTTATCGCTCTCAAGAGCTGGAAGGCATTGAGCCGAATCCATATGCACAAAGAGTGATTCAGCGGTCGGTCCCGGAATCAGGAAGTCGCCCAGAAGCCCCTAGGAAGCGCTCACCACCAGAATTCGATCATCCTGGTCCGTTCAGCAGAAGAAAACTCACCGAACCGACCGGATCAGATCAACCAAGCCCCTTTCAATCCAATAGTGCTCAGTTTATCACTGCTACCTCAGATATGACCAGTCCATCAAGCATGACAGGGCCTTCACCTATTTCTGGACCGTCAACCCCAGCCAGTCGTTCCTCAATGGCTATGTCTCCGAAATTGGTTGGACCAGCCATCGGGCAAAGATTATCTGTCAGCTCTCTTCTGTCTGGCCCACCTGGTATTTCCGATGACACCTTCATGGTGAGATACGGAATTGACAGAGGTATCGTGGATCTCGATCTCGGCAAGAACGATGACCAGAACGCTATCAGTGACATTCTACCGAATAGTCCGAAAGGACAGACATCGCTTCTCTGGGACGAGTCTATGGAGATTGAGTTTGGCTTCAAAGTCCAGGCTGGCTCGATTCAAGGAGGAGGTCGTTACTATGCTAAACCTGTCGATATCATCATTCCAACCTCTCTCGGACAATTACCCCCGAAGCTTCTTCAAAATCCCATGAATCTGCTTGTAAGTTCCTTCCCATCATGTCATGTGTCTTGTGCGTTGCAACTTGCTGACAGAAAATCAGTATTTCGTAAGCTCAGAAGCTTTGAAAGCCCCGACGATTACTAACGCTTCATAGCATCATTTTTTGAATCACACAGCCAGCTGTTTGGTCCCTCACAATTGTTCATCGAACCCATTCAGGACTATCTTGCCACAAATGGCCCTCCAGGATGACAACCTTCTGAACCTTCTGCTCGCATATTCAGCTTTACACAGAGCTCGACTCCTTGGACAAGACGAGCCTGTAGTTCGCATTGCCACTTGGGTGGCAGGCATCTTTCCCAATCTACGAAATGCCCTTGACAAGATGCAGAACAACCCCAATGAGATTACCGACTCAAATCTTGCCACCGCCATTATGCTAACTTCGCTGGAGATCATATCGCCCACGGCCTTCGGCGTGAATGTACCCTGGCAGAATCATCTCAACATGGCCCGACAAATGATTGACGCAAAAGGAGGACCCCAGAAGATGCATCAAGCTTCCAGGGGAGATAAGATATCTTCATTTCTTTTAAGCTGGTTCGCTTACCTGGACGTCCTAGGAAGCTTAAGTGGTGGCAGAATGAACTCGGCGGAGCATTCATACCCAGTAAGTTATTGCAATTAGACTCTGATATTGTCAAAGTTCTTTGTAATCCAAATTGTAGCCGAAGCTGATCTACACAGTTCTGGACCTCATACGATGGAGTCTACGACCCGAACGACTACAAGATTGATTGCGTTCTGGGATTTACCAGCAGATGCATTCGAATTCTTGCACAGATTGCAGAGCAGGCTCGCCTCTGTGACCTTGAAAGGGTCAGACCCGACCATGAAATCGATCCGAATTGGACTCCGTCCGAGGATACGGAAAAGCGGGCTGTGAAGCTTGAGCTAGAGCTTCATGCATCGCGTCAACATCCGGCGGAACCATGTACTCACTTGCAGTCGACAGGCGAAGCAGCGTACGAATGGGACCGTGATGAGATAAATGCCGTCAATGAGGCTTTCCACTGGGCTGGAGCTGTCCACCTGCATCGAAGACTTCTTGGCAAATCGTCAACAGATGCCACGGTTCAGGAAGCTCGAGATGAGATCTTTGCCGCTCTTAAGAAGGTTCGCAAAGGTAGCAGTGCGGAAGCTTGCCTGCTTTTCCCGATGTTCACTGCTGGCTGTGAAACACAGACACGAGAGCAGAGAGATGAGATTTTAGAGCGTATTAAGGTGGTTGAGGGCTCTGGAATGACGCAAGTTCACAATGCACGCAAGCTGATGGAACGGGTTTGGGAGACTGGAAAGCCCTGGGAAACGCTTGTTTCTGGGGAGTTCTTTGGCTAACTTCAGACCTCAAAAAACCTATCATCTGAGGATATTTCTGGACACGACGCAGCGATGGCTGGGAAGCATAGCGGTAGTATACGGATCTAGTCCAGAATTTGCCCATATACATACCTATATACCAACGAATGCGATTATATTCCCAGTTGAGCAGCTCCTGTCTCAGAATTTTACAGGTCAAATCATTTTTGTATCTAAGCCTGGAAGGAACTCATTAGAGTCTGTACGCGTCCATCCGGATACTGATAGCCCCGCATCGAAGTCGAGAGGAGGCTATCTTACAACTGGGGACTCTAGAGACAAGAGTAATTTATGTCTCAAGAATTCTTTCCAGCTGCTACTTTCCTCGGAATACTCGCCCCAAATACTATCAGGGGCAGCTCGCTACCCCAGCCCAACCTTTACCCCGCAAGGAGAGGAAGATTGTTTATCCGTACTCCAAGTCTCTCCAAGTCCATGGAGAGGGAACTCAATTAGATACTGGCTCAAAGGTGGGATTCTTGTAAGGAAGCTCGGTTTCAATATCTGGGTTCAGAGTAACTAAATTCCCCAGAGTTCTCTGCTTTTGGTCTCAGTCTCTCTCTTTTCCTGCTTCACTCCTCAATATCACTGTGTTTGCAACTCTTTTCTCTTGAGGACAGAGTGTGAACTTCAAGATGAAGAGCACAACTTTTCAAATTATCTGGCAGCAGCCATAATTCTCCCATCTCTTGTCATAGCACGTCCTCACACGTCAAGTCTTGCGGAAACAAAACCAAGAATCCGGGTGTCCAGACAATTCGACGTAGGGGATCCCTATGCTAATTGGCCTACCTATGATCAACTTCCTCTTAACCGTTCATATCCCACTAAAGCTTCTCGGGGAGCTTAGGAGCAGATGATGTTCAAGAAGCCCTGAACCACATTACGAAAGAAACGATCTTGGCGGCTAGGGATGAGATTAAGCTTGGTAAAGCAATCAGTGTGAAGTGAGTCTTTGTACATGAGAATTATCCGAAATTTATGATTGATATGATGTTTAGTATGGACCTCAATGCCTTCGTTACACCAATCAATCCAGCACGGAAGCCATTGAACCATCTCTTTCAACCGGCCGAGGGATACACGAATGATGATGTTGTGTTGAACACACAAGTTAGCACACAGTATGATGGATAGAGACATTTATGAGTTAAAAAGTTCTTAAACATTGCCGACCGAATCCCCCAAAAAATATAAGTTCGAAGGGGTTGACTCTGGGGAACAGTCCATACTCAACCGACGGAAATATTACGACATACCAATGGTACAACAATCTGATCAGGGTAATTACTTGGGAGACCCCGAAAGCGAATATCATAATATGCTCATTGATCGCAGAACGTCGATCAAGTGGTCGAGCCAACACCAACAGAGGTCCTCGGCATCCAGCAAGCAGCACAGAAAGGCATTGCTGGTAAGGCAGCCCTTCTCAACTGGGCTGGATGGGCAGAGACTAAGAACATATCCTACAACGCCTTTTCAGTAAGTGATTACTCTTCCTCCCGAGTATTTCACAAATCTAAGCATCCCAGGGTCATGGCATCAATTCAACTGCACTGGACGCTGTCGCAACGTGGCAAGGCCTCTCCACCAACTGGTCTCTCCCTGGTGACATCTTCCTAATCCGTACCGGTTGATCAACTCAATATGAAGTTCTCAGCAGCTACAATCGGGAAATTCTCCCGTGGAACCCCGAGCTCGGTTCAGTAGGCATGAATGCTAGTGATGATTCTCTCGCTTGGTTGTGGGAGAAGAAATTAGCACTGGTCGGCGCTGATAATCCTGCCTTTGAGAGTCTACCGATGGACAAAACCATTGGAGGCGTGAGCAAGAGTTTGCATCAAGTATTTATTGGTGGTAAGTTTCGTTCTTTGTGAACTTTCTGGGTGGAGCGATTTGCTGATTGACCGGTAGGCTGGGGCAGAGTATCGTCGAGTTTCTGGATCTGGAGACTTTGGCTGAGGAATTGTATCAGCTAGGAAGATTGACCTTCTTGTTGACGATTCAAAATTTGAACATCAAGACAGGAATTGCTTCACCGCCCAATGCTCTAGGAATTCTGTGGGGGGCTCGCTTGTTAAGGGGTCTGTACGAGAAACCAGGGGTGTTTTGAGTGGGAACGCAGGTACCATCCGGTTGAATAGTAATCGCAACGAGTATCAGAACTCAATTCATGTTTTATATTTTTAAATATCCCTTCTTCTTAACATAAACAAAAGTCCGTTCTAACAAGCAAAGCCATACAACTCACGTGACGATTTTCTCGAACATACCTCGGCTCTTACAATACCTAGGTATCCGCCAGCCTCCAACGGTGCCCCAGTGATCCAGTGACGTTGAACCCCTCCCCTACAGACGGCAAGCCGCTTCGGACGGCACCATGCCCAGTACCACTGTTAACAAAACGATCAGCGTCCTCTCTGGCATCATCATCTGCTGTATCGTGTCGTACATCGTTCCTAAGTACGTTTCTTGGTGCCCGGAACTCGATATCTGGGTCTTCCTACTCATCGTTGGTGTCAATCTTACACAATGCCTACCGAATCAACCTACCCAAAGCTAAACATCCCCAATGTGGATCTCTGGACTTTCTTGTTCGAAAGGAAAGATAGAGAGTATCCTGACGACAAAGGTACCAACTTCCAACTAGCAATTGCCTATGCGAAACTGACTGAGGAATGCGAGCACAGTGATTTACGTCGATCCCGATACCAATCGCTCCTATACCTACGCACAAGTCCGCAGCACAGCGCTCGACTTTGGAAAGGGGCTGAGGGCAGTCTGGGAATGGAAGAAGGGCGATGTGCTGGGAATCTACAGCCCGAACTGTATCGATACTCCGGCCATAACATGGGGAACACATTGGGCTGGCGGCATTCTGTCGCCTGCGAACCCGGGATACACAACTGAGGAGCTGGCCTTCCAGCTGAAAGATTCAGGGGCCAAGGCATTGGTTACGCAGAAGCCCTTCTTGAAGAATGCGATTGAGGCTTGCAAGAAAGTCGGCATTGGCGAGGACCGCATTATCTTGATAGGAGATGATAGGGACACCAGCATGAAGTTTAAGCACTTCAGCAGTATCAGGAATTTGGCTGGAACCTCCAGATATAGGAAGGCGAAGATTGACCCTAAAAAGGATCTCGCGTTCTTGGTATATTCCTCTGGAACAACTGGGCACCCCAAGGGAGTCATGTTGTCGCACTCGAATATTGTGTCGAATGTGTGCATGACCAAGGTTGGAGAAGGGGAGAACTTGAGCTGGAAGGGACGGAAGGATAACCAGGGTGACAAGATCCTGGCCTTCTTGCCCTTTTTCCACATCTATGTATACATAGTTCTGTCTCCTCAGAGTTCGTTGCTAACATATCTCAGGGTCTAACCTGTCTCATCCATCAATCCATCTACTCGGGTCTTTCTCTGATCGTAATGCCAAAATTCGACATCGAGCGTTTCTGCCAGCACGTTCAGACTCACCACATCACATTTGCCTACGTTGTCCCTCCGGTCGTCCTTATGCTTGGAAAGTCACCAATTGTGGACAAATACGACCTCTCCTCAATCCGCATGATGAACTCTGGTGCTGCACCCCTGACACGAGAACTCGTCGATGCAGTGTACAAACGCCTTAAGATTCCCATCAAGCAAGGTTATGGACTTTCGGAAACCTCGCCAACTACCCATATTCAGCCGTGGGAAGATTGGCAGAAGTACGTCGGATCTGTTGGCCGTCTCTTATCGAACCAGACAATCAAGTGCATGAATGCGGAAGAGAAGGAAGTCCCAGCTGGTCAGACCGGTGAACTGTGGATCAAGGGACCTAACATCTTTCTCGGGTACTTGAACAATCCAGAAGGCACAGCGAACGCATTGACCGAGGATGGCTATTTCAAGACTGGAGATGTGGGATATCAAGACAAGGAAGGGAATTTCTATATCACAGACCGAGTGAAGGAGCTCATCAAATACAAGGGATTCCAAGTTCCTCCTGCCGAACTTGAGGGTCTGCTTATTGCTCACCCCGATATCGATGATGTTGCAGTCATTGGCATTCAAGACCATGACCAAGCTACTGAGGTGCCGAGAGCGTATGTGGTGCCGAAGAAAGGTGTTGAGGGCAGCAAGGAGAAGGAGAAAGAAATTGTAGGATGGCTGGCGAAGAAGGTGGCGAGTCACAAGCGCTTGAGAGGTGGGGTTAGATTCGTGGATGAGGTGCCGAAGAGTGCCAGTGGAAAGATCTTGAGGAGAGTTTTGAAGCAACAGGCGGCTGAGGAAGAGAAGAAGGGCTCCAAGGCCAAATTATAGCCGGCCTGCAAGTGGATGAGAATGCACAGGACCTTGTAGAGTGTGGATGGGGTGCAATCAGAATTGGATACTCGGTACTTTACAAGTACTCCATGTTGTAGTTTTGACATCTGCGTGGTATTGTTATATCTTGCGGGTGCATTGTCTTGAAGCTATGTTCCATTTTCCCTTTTTGCACACACCTCTGCACGAGACTTCGATCGTATGGTTCGTTTCACATTTATGGAAGAATCTCTCCTGATGGGCATAAAATATCCCTGAAAAGTAGTGGAATCTAGTCCGAGTTGTCTGTTTGAATATTTCGTCTCAGTCTGGAATAATGCAGTATTCTGAGAATTGATGCCAGGAAACATCCTCTTCCAAACCTTCCTCGTCGAGTTTTTTCTTATCAGTCTGAAGTTTCAGTGGAGTGCACCCGTGAATGAGATCGGAGAAACAGGTAATCGGTGTGGAGCTCATACCTTGGAGATCTTATGCCGTATCTGATCGCGTCAGTGATTTCTTGAGGATAGCACATTTTCAGAATCAGTAATATTTGCTGGTTATCTAAGAAGAATGCACAATCTTCTCCAAGAAATCTCTGTCTTCAGCCCAGGAGCTTTCATCCTTGAGGGTGAATCCCTCGGGGTTTTTCTGTAAAATCAGATTTTCAAGTTGAGGGAAATCCAGGAGTATATTGGCGTCAATGGGTTCTATCCCAATTGACAGGTTGCGGAGTGGCTCGAGAACCTCTCTTCTGTAGGTCTCCCGGCTTGTAAGATCTTGAAATGCCCAGATGTGGAGGGATCTCCTCACTACGCGCATATGGCATACTTAGATTCTATGCCCAGGGTTTTTCTGTGGCTGTTCTGTCAACTATGATATTAACGAAACGCGCTGATGTAGGAACCGTCTCCCATATGCGAATGCGTAACTCTGGCGGGAGTTTGACAAAGGGATGGAAAATAAGGAATGAGGATGACATGGTGTGTAACAAGGAGCTACTTAGAATTCTTGATTGAAACTAGGAAAGAATGTCTAGTATATTTTAAATAGTGTGCGGTAACTCCAAGCTAAGTACCAATTACGACCGTGGTCGAATCCCATTGCTCGGTAGCGAGATGGGAACCAACGATCACGAAGCCTCTACAGTCAACAAATGAGAAGAGCAATCAATTTCAATGCTGCGAATGTGTCTGATCCTTCTGTTCCCTCAATGGCCGATGCAAAAGTCTCAACGGGAATAGAACAAAGTGTCAGATACGGATATTGAGAGGTGGGACGCTGCGTATCGACTTTGGCCGAGGCCAAATTTGAACTATGATTGCAAAGTACCACCGGTAAACTCATTGCAAGTAAAATGCTCTCAAACATTTGAAGGTCCTGGATGTTTGGCTGATAACGTTCCTCCCTACGTGGCGAGACAAATCTACAGTTTAAAGGTCTTAAGTTTTTTTTCTTGTAAGTATATAAAGTTATAGTTAGTATACTATTATTCTTTAGTTACTTCTCTACAAAGATTCGATTCGCGCCGAGAAAATACTACGATATTAACCATGCTATCGATCTTCTTGTTGATGGCGTCAAAAGCTATCCTAGTTATACCCCCTTGTTCTATTACGAATATCGGTTTGTCTATGAATTTCGGGACTATAATACGAAACTTCTATCAAGAAAGAATATTGTTTTCGAGCTTTGAAGATACAGAGCATAAGAAAATGTATATGCCGAATTTATCCGGACAAAAGAATATGTATATATAAATTGCTAAGCGTTCTAGCGAGAATTTGAAGTGTTTACATGGGTTTATATTAATGGCCACGCAAGCGATATTACGATATATTATATAGAATTACGCCATACCCAATTCAGACTTAGTGTGGCATTCTTCTAGAAGTTTCCATCTAAAGAGAAAAAAGAGTCGTACAAGGACAGGTGTGATGTGAATTAAGCTTATTCATTATTATAAAACTACAAATACGGGGCGTGTTTGAAGTTTACCTGCTGTATTAAGGCAGCACGGAATACACTCACACTGTCGCAGGATAACATGATTATCCCATTTGTCCTTTTCAACTAAAAGCCCTATACACCGAGCAAGGACATTCTCGTACAGGGGATATACGTAGATTGTGTTTCGGCTCAGTAACACCGGCAATCTTCCCTCTCCATCAACCACAACTATTCCATCTGACGATGGAACAGGGGCAGGATGGTGATTATGTGAACAATGTACCAATCCCGAACTTAGCAAGATTTCCTTGATAAGTGTATTTGGGCCGATATCACAGTAATTTTCATCGCTGCAAATCCTCAAATTGACTTTCAATCCCTGGACAGACTCCTCAGCGATCAAAGAGGCTCTAAGGTCTTTAGTACCAGTGTCGATAGAGAGGTCTCCACTGAATGATGACAGTGACTGAGTAGCTCTAGCTTTATATGACTTGTGAGGAACCAATAGTTGTGACCGCGGATCTCGTAACCAGTCAAAAGCAAAGATCCCAGTGGTATCCCGGACGTGTCCATCCAGGATGTGTGTGTATCGGTGACCATCGGCGTTTTCAATGCAGCCAGGCACGACGTTTAATAAACTCGCCATCTCAGGTCTGTCAGAAATATCCCGAAGTATTTCAAGATAGAAACACACGCCTCCAACAGATGCTGCTGAAAAGTAACCTATTTTCTGGGGACTTAAGCTGGTTGTGAAGAGGAACTGAGCTGTGTGATATACAGATGCCATGCTAAGTTTGGAAATGAGGCCAGTGATTGTCCTTGAGTACGACTCTCCACGGATCCTCTCCCGGAAAGACCCTCGTAGAGAAGAGTTCATTACGCGTTCCCCTGCATGAAGTTCGTAAATAAATTGCAGCCCACTCCTCAAAGGCTGAAGGCTCTTGTGCACGCGACAAGAGGAAAGGTTCCATACGATAAACAAAACAGTTTCTGCAAGCGCAGGGAGACAAAAGTTCATAATGTCCCCATCTGACTTGCAGAGACCACACGAGCATAAACCGGCAAGCTTTTGGAGCTGGGAGTTATATTCTGCCACGGCTTCGTCTAGTGTGATATTGTGAAGCTGGTCCTCAGTACCCTGGGTTACCGCAAGCTCAGGAAACCATGATGAAGCTGAGGCCAGAAAGCCATGGCCATACTGAGATGGGTTATATCCAACCCAAAGCCACCTGTCTTCCCATGAGAAGATATCACTAGGCTCTGACCTCGCTAAGCCTTGAAACACCCGCGCTGTAAGGTGTACTAGGCGGATGTAGTTGTTATCAGGATGTGTTAATTGAGAAAATGCTGGTTCAAATGCAGAGCTAAGGCAGTTGTCCCATGGTAGAGTACCTGCCATGACTGAGTCATATATTTCCTCAGTCGTGGGCATAAGGCTGAAGATTGAGCGGATGAAATAGGTCGTTTGGCTGACTTCAAGAGTGGTTTGCTCTGAATCATCGTATAGAACCAGAACCTGAACATGGTGATCGCGGTTCGTGGATCTATACACTGTAATTCCATCTAGATTTCGAATCTCAACTTCAAGTCCAAGAAAATAATAGGCAACAGCAGCAATCCACCCGCAAGATCGTGCCCCGACAAGTGTGATAGTGGCCAAGGATTTGGAAGAAAGCCTGCCAATAGCATTCATCGCCCTCGCAACATCCCTCGGATTATCACTGGACCTATCTGTTGTATATCGCCCCTGGAATGACATGAATTGTTCGGCAACACGGGAGAAGTTTGTCGGTCTCAAGACTCCCGAGCATGCACCGAGAAGGCACATCCATTGCTGTGGCGAGGGCCGTAGGTCTGTTGGGATATTTAGAGTTTCAACAAGTTGCATGATAATTGAGGCAGACGCCTTATCAGGGTGTAACTCTGATAAACACCCGCATATCGTAATCAGACTTAGCCCTTGATCAGTCTCTGCTAAGCGACGAACAACATGTTTGATCCCAAAGCCGAACCAGATAATATTCCCAATGCTGGAAAAGCTTTGTAGACTTTGAAGCCCCTCCGTCAGGCGGTCTCTGCCTGAATCCGACAAACGAAAACCGGAGAACAGAGCTTGGCCAAAAACCTGAGTTATAGGAGCAATATCAGCTCCAGCAAGGCGCCCAAGAAATGCAACCTGAAACTCAACAGTGGATTTGGCAAGCTGGGTCCAGTCTACTGTGCCCTGGTTTGAAAATTGCGGAATCTGATCGCCTGAAAGTTGCAGGGCCATGGAAGCAACTGCTGTGACCACAGATCAGCAGATAATCGACCGACGTATTCTGCTTCTTTGAAATATGCTTCTTATCAATTATTTTGTCATGTTGGAAGTTTGCACCGAAGGTGTTGCGGCTAGGAAAAATATCATGGTAAATATTTCAAGGTTCCCCTCTCTTGCGGCATTTTTCCCCATATGGTGTAACGTTAGATGTACATTGATGATTAAGCACCTTTGTGTCAGCCACAGTTTTAAATAGCCACAAGCTGTGCAAGCTTAGCAAATAATTACATAAAGTAAAAGTTATAACTTAACTTACACACAGTGATAAATATTACCAGCGGGGTTGTTTTATACTAACCAAAGGCCGTTAGTAGTTTTTGCTGAAGTATCGATCAGCGTGGCAATCCTGTATAAATTATGTGCCCACAGTAGCCATAAAGGCTTATAATGATTTTCGAATATAATTATAAGTGTTTAAAAGTTAAATATAAACTATTTACAAGTATTAAGAATAATGAAAGCTCGATAGTGGAATTATAGTAAAGAAACTCTATTACGCTATAAATAGAGACTGTCCACAAATCAAACGCTAGAACGAAAATGAAAAAAAATTAATTTTTAATAAAAGGGTTTCAGAGTATTTACAATTGGCTACAAAATACGACTTATATAAAAATATAGTAAATATTAAAGTATATGCAAAGTTTAAAATTCTCAAAATCAAAGTACCCCTTATTTTTCTCGGCACGCAGGGTGTCTCGGCACGTAGGGATAGATGTTAGGTTGTTCGATGAGATTAATCTGAGCGAAGTCTAGAAATCGGAGAGTAAGCATATAACATTCGGGGTGTGAATATCACATCAACGTTTCCTCACGATTGATCAAAAACTTGAATCTACAACTCCCGCAGAGCTTCATATATCATAATGGCGACCTTACGAGCACCTGCACTACGCCATGTAGTATCGGGTGCAGCTCCATATCTACGTGCCACTCAGCGACGCTGGGCGCAAGTCCATAATGTTCGATTCCTGGCCACCCAACAATCGAACCGAGTGCTCGAAAAATACAAGAAGAAGCTGGATCGGAAAGCTAAAGAGTACGCATCACTTCGACTTTCAATACCTCGAACAAGTGCTGATGGATGATTGATGTAGGGAAGGACTTCGGGACATCAATGAGTTGAAAGAAGTCTACAAAGATAAGATCCAGGAAGCCAAAAAGAAGGCCTCAATCCAGATCCCCATACCCAATGCGCCACCCACACCTCCGTCCTCTCCAACATCCTCATCATCACCATTTCCACCACCTCCGCCTCCCCCTCGGATACCTGCCGAGAAAGCCTCGTCCTCAAATCCCGCTATTAAAACACTCTCCTCATACCTCGATCTCAAAAAAACCCGCGCCCTCCCCCAAAAAGAACTTGAAGCTATATGGCGTCTACGGCATGTGAACGACGCCCAATCGCTCTGCGCGGTCATTCCGCTAGACGTATACCAGACGCTCGAGGCCACCGCGAAGAAGCATCCGCATTTCATCCTCCCACTTCCCAAGGAGGGCCAAGGTGCCGAAATCCATTTCCTGCAATGGACTTTCCCTGCTCCAAATACCGTCACTGTTCTATTCACTCATCTAGCTGAATATAAGTTGAGAGGAGAATACAGTCAGCCGCATACCACGATTACACATCATTTGGAGTTGGCTGAAGACAAAGGAGTTGTGCTGTTGCAGGGTCAAGTAGTAGAGGGAAGAGGGGTGAGTGTAGATGAGGCGAAATGGCTGGTTATGTGTCTGCAGAAGTTTTATGGGGCTGTAGGTGGTGAGAAGAGCGAGAGAAGGAGGCTCCTGGAGCTATTTGGGAGGGGAGATCCGGCATTTAAGGTCGAAGATTTGGTAGAAGAGGCCGAGAAGATCATTTAGATCCAATAAGCTGCATTAGATGAGATGTGTACCGGTAGATGTGTATAAAGGGTACGAGTATATCGAGACATGGCTGGCGTTGGGGAATCCTGTAAAAATATACACAAAGATTTCACACCGAGGGCCTTGAGCCGTAGTACAAGCGTTGTAAACAAGTAGCTCTGGATTGGGGAAATAGATCATGAAGCTAGCTTTCTCTTCTGCTGCATTTCCTGTGTTGTTTATGTTATTTAGAACTGCGTGTCCCTTCAAAATCTTTCATGTATCTGAGTTTCTCAAGACTTTGTGTATTGATTAGGCCTGGACAGTACCGTTTTGAGTACTATGGGTGCCTAATCTGGTCTCATTGCTCATCATTATATATGACCTCTGAAACAAGGAAGTTCCATTACCTTAAGCGTTGGTGGTAGCTTCCTCCTCATACTCTGGTACCCAGTGGTAACATTCCACGTCCTGATGATGGGCCTGCTCCAAGGATATCCTCGTAGTAGAGATATCCCCGTATTATAGATACTCAGACGCCCACATAGCAGAGATATTCTTGACTGGGCTGCAAACATATATCGATGACCGCGCTTCACAGCCAATTTTTCCGGACTTCAGGGAGTGTCATCTTTGGCAAGATTGCAAGTTGGGTGCGGCCTCCACTACTTCAAAGTTTCTCAAATCCTCTCTTTATTCTCTGACTAAAGCGGGTACGGGTACTAAGCCGAGTACTATTGCTACCTGATCTGTTGTCATTGCTCATCATCATCGTCACTTCCTCTCACATATTTGCCACCGAAACAGGGAAGAGCTAATGCCTCATGCGGAAGTAGTAGCTTCCTCGGGAACCCACTGGTAGCAATCAACGTCCTGCTGATGAACCGGCTCCAACTCGCCACTTCCGTCTCTATTACCTATTGGCATCTCTCCCTTATGCTTATGGAAGGCACAAGGAGGAAATCCAGCCTGATCACCATGGCTCTTTCCCTTAAGGCATGCAACGCATCTTGGCTGATTATCACAGTCACGGGTTCCTAAATTGGAGGTCAGAATACCGTTTTAGGCAAGAGGTTCCTTCCACTTACGGGGGTCCTTATCAGGAATGAAGTGCTTCAGGCAACGGACGAAATCTGCCATGATCTCATCATTGCTCTTCAGCAGATCGGTGATCGCCTCAAGCTCCTTCTCGTTAGTATGGGTCCGCAGACTGTACGCAATGCTGTAGGTACAGAAGGAGCGAAGACGGGATTCGGCGGGGCAGTTGCGATAGACCTGGCTGACGAGGCCGGGCTCGGGAACCTTTCCAATAATGGTAAATCCGTCCTGGATCTTATCCATCACCAAGTTAGAAATCTCCCACTTGACGGTCATCTTATCGAGAAAGGTGTAGAGCTGGCAAAGGTGACGTAGACGAGCACCCTGGGCAACGGCATCCATACGCGCGCCAACGCCCGGGAAGGAGCGACTGTAGAGGTATTCGATGTACAGCTTAAACGCGTCGGGACTCTCGCCTTTGAAGTACAGGGCTAGAGAAGGTCAGCGTGAAATATCCAGAACCTGAGGCACCCGGGAAGATGAGGTGCCCAGAAATTTGAGATGCTTACGTTGTCCAGTCTTTGCACCGCCGATCATGTTCTTGAAGTACGCGCCCGATGAGATCAAGAGGTTCTTATGGACCGTAAACTTCACATTGCGCTCGGGTGTGCCGACAATGCACTTAATGACCTCTGATCCCAATTCACTAGACGCGTTTGATTAGATCGAAAGTCAATCGACTAGTGAAAGGTGAACTCACTCGCTGATGAGACGTTCCTGAACGATCTGGCTCGCGGGAATGAGAGCTCCACTCGTGGAAGGAGCTTCCTCAACCTTGACGGTCTGCTCACCTTGGGAGGCGCGTTGAACCATGATAGCAGCAGCAGCGTGACCCTGAACTTGAAAGCTGTCGTTGGAAGAAGTCTCTGCAGCTGCGTAACGGGAGGTGGATTGGGATGTGGTTGGGTCACCCTGCGTCTGGAATGAGTACACGGAAGCGTTCTCAACTTGCTCTGGGTAAGGACTCAGGTGTCCGGTCATGAAGGCGTGGTCATGCTATCCCGCGTCAGAGGGATTGTAGATCGCTTTCAAGGTACACTTACGGTGTGACGATTACCCTCGGTGCGGGCCCAGCGTCGCTACATTGTGCTGGTGTAGTTGTGTGGTTGAGGTTGGAAGAAAGATCGAAGTCGGCGCGTTGCTTGATATAGACGGATTTGGCGCTAAAGCGCGCTAAGCTCCATCTTTCGAAGGTAAGAAGCGCGCAGGTCGTGGAACTTTGTCTTGTATTTGATGAGTAGCCATTCACTGGAGGAAGTCCCGAGAAGAGAACGAAGGAGACTCCGTGTGATTGAGATCTCTTCCACCTGGACACCGTTCCTGCCCGGATACCTCTCCAACCTGGATATCTCCCCCACTCAAGTCGTCCTGATACTTTCATGTATCACCTACTGTACGTCTTGGCCTTCTTTGCTTGGGAGAGTACAAGCCCTTGAGATGCGCAAGACACATACTTCTGTAGATATCTCTCCATAAACATCTGACATATTCTGACACTCTAGCCTAATAGGAACCTCAGACTTCGAGTGCATCAGAAGACTAAAGTTGAAAGGAAGAATTCTGCGTAAATCTTGCTTGCTGTGCACTCATATCGGACGCTCCATCTATTCGTACAAAGCCAAGCCATGCTTCCAAATGACATTCTCTTAGTTCCTCACTTCAAAATGATACCCATAATTGTTTGAGTATTTATTCTTCGTGTGAGTTCACATCACAGAAATAGGTGATCCCAAAGGCTCAAATTGCAGCATTACATTCAAGGTGATGGGCTAGCAAGTGTTCAACACAATCTGGAGATCAATTTATTTCCCACGCTCCATCGATGCCAAAAATCACCCAGCAGCTTCGGCGCTCCAGTATCAGTGTGTGCAAATTTCGAGGCAAGTACGTTGAAAGGTAGTAATAAATGCTGAATTGCTAAGCTTGATGGATAATGTCTAATTTTCTGAGACTCTGCCACCATAGCCACAATGTGAGCTTCAGTGCAAGATTTGATTGTCTCTCTTTGATCGTTTCTGAGAGTATTCCACAAGACGGAGCGGCGGTCACCTTCTTTGATAACTCTAGCTTTCTCTTGGCTACTCGCGTACACAAGATATTTGGCTACATGTTTTTGCTTCTGACGAAGTTCATGATACAAGTTTCAACAAGAACAAATTTCTCTTGCTTCAAGGTGTGCCATCGAAATGTGGCTGGCTCGATGTTACCATTTCCGAAGGGGATGGCCATGATCATGATGAGGACTTGGGATAAAGTGAAGAAAGATGGTTATCAGAAGCACTTTCCGATAGATTTTCTAATCTGTAAAGTATATTAGGTTTCTAATCAAGTAGGTGCATCAAATGGCTAAGTGTTTGCCACAAGGCTTCCAAATGGAGAGACTTCTTCCTGCGCGATCCCTTGATGGCGCGAGAATAGCCGGATCTGACAGCAATAATGTTTGAAAATGTCGAGAACTTGATGAGAAGATGCTGCAGAGACGTCACTTAGACAGACATCTGAGCAAGCAAGAGTATAGCTGTACCTTAAGACAAGCTCCTTGTCCAGTCTTATGAGATGACAGGCCAAGTCATCTCTCTTTCCGTCCTAGCCTTTGGTTTTCTCGTGCCTTGATATTGATACACATTGGAAGGTTCCAGCTTCAAGCATCTTGTTATCAGGCAGAAAAGGTATTAAACTAATGTATCGAGTTTCAGGAACGAGCGACATCAGTGGCCTTCGAAACATCGTCATGATTGATACAACCCTACTCTTTCTGCTGTCACTTCTGTCATCTACGCTAGTTTCACTCTCACTTCTAGATCCCATTCTGTTGAACTCCGAGCAAATAACACCCATCCCATTTACCTCATCTCAATGCCATGAGGTCGTCTTCGACCCCATTTTGCAACAAGCGAGCCAATCAGAGCAATTTCCACTTTAGGTTAGCGGAACTCAAGCGACGCAAGGAGGCGAAGCTACAAGGACATAACTCAATTCCTCTCAAGAGAAATTGGAAAGGAAGCCAGGCTTCGTAAGCTTTATGTATTCCTCCATGCCCCAATACTCATTCAATCGGAGCGTTTTCCTCTTTGGTACTGCACTTCCTCGCGTGTGACCATATAAAAACGCGCTCAGTACTTGACGATGATTATCGATTCTCTTGAAATTAGCTCGGTATATCTTCAAAGGGAGCGTTCTGCCACTCTCTCAAGATGCTTTCAAAGCGAGGAGCCAAGTACGTTGCAGATCAGGACATTCCCTGGCGTTTTGCTCCTGGAGGAGATAACCGCTATAATAAGATCTCGAACCCAACGGGTGTGATCTCTTTTGGCACGGCAGAGAACGTATGCAACATCTCTTCCAATTTCGAAGTATCTTACTTACGCGATACAGAATCTTGTTACTGAAGAACTGCATGAATACATTGACAAAAATGTCTTCATTCCTTCGTTGGCATACACATATCGTTTCAGCACTATGGGAGGCCCGCGTTTCCCGAAGGCAATGGCAACTCATCTGAATGAGTTGTTCCATCCTTTTACACCAGTGAAAGCAGAGCGCATTGTTACAGGTACTGGTTTGACAGCCATCCATGAGATACTTGCCCTAAGTCTCGGAGATGCTGGAGATGGTATACTGGTCAGCCGACCTATGTATGGTCGCTTTGAGCTCGATTTTGGAAACACGGCTGGTCTCCATATTGTGTATGCCGATATGCATGGTGTTGATCCATTCTCGTCAGCTGTGGTTGAGAAGTATCAAGCGGCTCTGGACAACTCGACAAGCAAAGGCGTGCGGATCAAAGCAGTGCTCATTGTGAATCCACACAACCCGTTAGGTAAAAGTGGAAATTTAGCTAGGTGGAGGTATGTACTTACTGCATGTACAGGGAGATGCTATCCTCCAGATACGCTGAGAGCACTCATGGCCTTCTGCCAGAAGAACTCCCTCCACTTCATCAGCGACGAAGTCTACGCTCTTTCTGTGTACGACACGACCTCTGTAAACGCCATTCCTTTCACCTCAGTCCTCTCTATCAATCCCACAGGGCTACTAGACACTGATAAACTGCATGTCTTGTATGGAATGAGCAAAGTGCGTCTTAACCCCTCCCCAATCCCACTACACTCCCACCACACTCCCACCAACACCACCTCCTCTCTAACATTCCTGTAACAGGACTTCGCAGCCGCCGGCCTCCGCCTCGGCAGTCTCATAACTCAGAACGCTCCCCTGCGAAAGGCACTCGCAGCCAATATCCGCTTCCACAACCCCTCTGGCCCATCCATCGCCATTGGGACCGCGATCCTGGAGGACCGAGCTTTTGTGTCCGAGTTCTTGGCTTTGAGTCGGGAGAGGCTGAGTGATGCACGGGTGTATACAGCTCGTATACTAAAGGACACTGGGATTGAGTTTCATGAAAAAGCGTACGTATTGCACTATTCTCGATTTCTGAGAATTCGTAAAGAGAGGAAGAAGGCTTGTGCTGATGATGGCGCATGGGAGATAGGAACGCGGGGTTCTTCTTGTATATTGATCTAAGTCCGTGGTTGCGAGAAGTGAACGGGACCAAGGGATCAGAAAGTGCAAGGGAGTTTGCGTTAGCACAGAAATTGCTGGATGCGGGAGTGGGTCTGCATCCATGTGAGGAACATAATGAGGAGAAGGGACATTTTCGGTTGGTCTTTAGCCAGGAGAGAGAGGTGCTGGCTGAGGGGTTGAGACGGTAGGTTCCACTACGGCTGTGAGGCGCTCCGAGGAAGGCTGACATGTGATGTAGATTGGTGGCGACTTTGGGGTCCAGACCTAAAGGATCGTAGCAGGACGGGAAGAAGGGGTTGAAGAAGTTGATGGTCTGATGTGAGGGAAAGCAAAAGCCTGGTTCCATGGAAGATTAGTGGAGAAAATATGACAATGTAGCTTGGTGCCTTCGAGTTGGAGAGAGGAATAGAGACAAGGATGATATACATGCTGAATACGCATTTCCCTCACTTCAATCGATACCACCGACAAGGTTTGGAAGTACCTGCTCTGCCCAATATCTCTCACATCCCCGCTCGCAAGTCCATTCGAAAACTGGCATGCCTCCACAGAATCTCAACACTTGGTCCCAGCTCATTACACTATTATTTTCACATACTCTTCGAAGGAGATGTGCAAACAACTGATCGCATTCGACGCCTTTCGCTGCATATCCGCCCAGAATGCTGATCCATAGAATCTCAGGTGGGCACATCACCATCAACATTTCCGTATCGCTGCTTGTTTCAAGTACCGATTTCAATCTTGTCACCAAGCGAGTACGAATCACACCACCGGTTGGCGTCTGGCGGAGGTTGGTGTAAATGTAAAGCAGTGCTCCGTGGAGCAAAATGGTGCCGATGTATAACTGCTGGCCTGGGACGTCCGGAGAAGAGGATGTTGTCGAGAACGCAGAGAGGTGCGTTAAGATGTTGTGTTCCACAGCGTAGACTCTGTCTGGATAGCATGCTTCGAATGGGAGTTCTTTGTTCACAGGCAGGAGATTGAGGAACGTGGCTAGTTCGTGTAGATTGTGTAGGATGTATATGATAGCGGAGTGTTTTCGTGAGGCGAGTGTAATTCGTAGATTTTCTCCTGGACGGTAGATGTAGAGCTTCAGATTCCCTGGCGTGAAGCTTGATATGTGAGGCATATCAGGGAATTGTTGGAGCGGAAAGAGCGGCGAATGCAGAGATCTTGCTGCTTCGAGGAGATCGGACCTGTGGAAATAAAATCATTGTTAGTAAGTGAGAGCTTGAGAAAGTGATACGTACGAACCATAATACCATCCTCCGCAATACCCCGCCAAGCCCAAGATTTGGAAGGCCACCTCGAAGTTGCACCATGCGGTGTAAGCCTGTTATGTGCACCAAGGCGTTTGATGCAGAGCCATTGAGATTCTTAGCAAAATTAGCACGGCAAGCTCAATAGACTGGGTATTCAAGATGACGGCAGATATGCGTACCTCCATATCCGCAAGGCAGGCTACTGTAGCAATTGTAGAGTCGCTGATATATGTCGCTGAAGAGGAGGAACAAGATCCTAAGCTATCGTTTACGGCGGAGATGGATTTTGAGAGGTAATACAGACTCTCGGAATCTGCATTTCCTTGCAATTTATGCAGGCGAGCCGAAGCAAAGGAGAGAGTCATGAAGAGCCATGCGGCGGAAGAGCTGCAATTCAATTTGTAATGTTCGAAAGGATCTGCATGTACGGAAGTCCGGATTGAAGATATGAGATCTGATGAGACATATGAGCAGATGTTGGACTGTTAAGCGGAACGTGGAGTTGACGGAGACAGACTGAACTGTAGTAGCATGTGTATTCTTGGCGTTGAAGGAATGCAGAGAGCTCCAAATAGGTCTGGACTACATGATATCCGACAAATGAGAGTGTGTCGCTCGAACAAAGCCTCCGGTTTGGGAACCTCTTCACAATTGGCCTCTTTTTCGACATCTTCATCGCTTCTTGAGGAATGTGACAAGTATCCTGTTGGCGAGTTGCTCAACGGAGAACGTGTTTCAGGTGCATCATGCTTAAGGCAATCAACAGGAGAACGACGGCGTAGATGCTCGATGGTGGTGCTGTACTTTGGTCTTCTTTTTTCAATGAGTCTCCTCTTCTCTTGTCGCTCTGCCCTTGGATGCTCCTGCCTATACCTTCTCATCACGTGTGATCTTATCTTCTTCTTAGCAGATGCATCATGGCCTGGATATCCACAGACATTGATAAAAGACAGGTTTGATTCCGAGCCGCTTGCTGATATATTTTCTGCATGAGAACTCCTCTAGGAGGATGTCAATTGGAGTGCTGAAGATGAATAGATCTGGACTTCGGAACAGGTGTAACCTTACATCCATTGTGACCCTGTCCTGCAGTCTGGCCGATAGCATTCAGTTACATCGCTCTATGCAATTGAAGGGGACCCAGACTCGGGGCAAAAGAATGAGACAAGGGCTGTTCCGTCAAATTTATTGGTAGTGACATGTGACAGCCTGTTTTCACTTCTATTGTTGCCCTTTAGCAGGCATTGCAAGCATTGAACGTTTGATTGTACAATTTCCTTAATATCTTATAATTTGCGAACAATGGAGCGCAGCAAGAAATGAGCAATTCTCCACCCCCACTTATGCTCGGAATCCGCGGACAACCATGTGACACACGCACTGAATTCACCAACTTACATGAGTATTTGGAAGCAGAAAAGACAGAGAGTGTTCTAAAGGTACTGTACTGTACAAGTACATGTGTTGCAGATTTGCAGAACCATCTAAGTGACATTCCAGTGATTGAACAGAACTGACTCAAGCTCGTTGGAAAGGTGCTCTTGACAGGAGGAGAAATTCAACTTGAGCTGAGAGGAGGAAGGAAGAAAGTCAAAAGATTAAAGGACAGAGATAAGCAAAGAGATATTGCATGTAGACTGTAATTTTGACCGAACTTCGTGAAAGTGCAAAAGTCTGGATATCCCACCTTCAGTCTTTTCATTTGTGCTTGACTATTGAGGTCGTAAAAGGGATCCAATCCGTCATAGACACTCAAGTCGAGTTGACTGCTCGAGGCCACACACTCTAAAATGTATGAAAAGCAGGTTTGAAAGTTCATGACAAGTCTTGCGTGCCTCCAACTGAAGTGAGCAGGTAGCAGTAACTCAAAATCAAATCTCCTCTACTTCCTGTCAACTCCTCGTACAGCCAGCTTGGGTGTACCTAGAATTAGAGAACGCTGTGCCACTCTCCTTCGACTGCGCGACAAACATGAAGGGTTTTGAGGCTGGAGACTTATTTAAAAGTTTGAAAGTGGAGTCTGACTGTATTGCGAAATCCACCATAGCTCGTACGGCATCTAATCTGCTGACTGTGAAAGAAGGTCGTGCTACTTGCCATAATCCTCTCCCGAGAGTTTGTCTACTAGTGCTCGCCGAGCCTCATGCTTCTTTTTCGAGCCCAAAAGCTCTGGAAATTTGTCACTCAGTCGCGATAACCGTCGTTAGTCAGAACCGGCGACGACAATCTTCCATTGGCCGGCTCGAAGCGCGCTTCTGTTCTCGTGCCCACAGTCCGTCCCGTCTATCATGTTATTTTGGTCATGGCTAAGTCGCTCTCTAGGGAAATTAAAGTAATCCCTCCGCAGATCCGACTCTTCGCCGCACAGATTGCACAGCCTTGCCCCTTGCCCCTTGGCCCTCTCCTCTGGCGGGCCAGCGCCAATCATTAATCGCTGGGCCTGCGGTCGAGGCTCTGGAAGTGTGGGGAGAAAACTACAAGTATGCTTCTTTTGAGGGATCCTGATCTGAGGCGATGGAATGGGCGTCAGACCTCTCCTCATCCTCTGAGCCTCATCGGCCATGGTTGTTGTTGAATCTGGATGGAATAGTCGGAATCGGATGCGCCACCACCAACGGGAGATTTCGTCGAAGAAGGGATTCGCGATTCCATATGCAAGTGCGGGTACCTGGGAGATGAAACAAGCTAATATCTTTATTTTTGTGACACCGAACGCAGCCCTGTGCCCAGTACCGGTAGAGACGGCACAAGGTATCGTGCCCCAGCAGCACGGGAGGAAGGTGACGGATCACGGATTTCTGGATCGGGATGAGGGGAAGAGAAACGCCTCGTTCGTTTTGGAAATCACGTTACTTCGGCGCCGAGCCGTTTCAAAGAACGAGCATTCAAGAAAGGGCCGTAGTCAACATTGGGCAGGTCGTCAACAGATGCTTGTCCGATTGAAAGGCGTTGTTGTCGCGCTACTTCGGAAAGAGGTGCCATTTCACGAGTCGGAGAGGGGACTGCCATGGGTGCATGCACATCTCAGGGGGGAATTGAGTTTCGTGGGGAAAACCGACTCGGATTTTCACTACCTGGAAGTGTGACAACTGATGGGCCCAATATTTGGCAGTCATTGGCAACGTGCTTAGCAACGTGGTGGGCAGAAAGTACGTCGCCTTGCAGCTCTTCTCATGAGCACGAGGGCAACTCGGCATTTCCGCCCAATCACCATATCTCCAAGAAGCAGAGGGTATGCTACTCTCCTATGTCCCTACGAGGCACAGCATTCAGTAGTGCTCATCGTCATGGACTTTTTGCACCATACATCCATAGAATCAATTTTAATGATCCTCGCCTCCTACGTCTTCGGAACCTCAATAGGCAAAGACTATCTTTAACTTAGAAAATATCCTTAAGGTTAGGTCGCGTGGCTTAGGGAGTACCGGTACCCAAAAGCCATGTCTGACAGGTTCACGGATAGCCGATCTTTCAATTGGCCAGCGGGTAAGTACCCTGCTGCCCCTGCTGCCCCTGCTGGAGCTCTTGCCCATCACAGGGTCTGGTTTGATGAAGAGCGAGGATGTTGCGGGGCGCAAGCTGCCATGATCTTCTGGAGCTCTGTTCTCTGTGAGAAATTCAACTTCGAGCTTCAGCTCTAGACGCTAATCCAGGTCAACCCTCGGGAAGCTTCCATTCTTGGAGCTTCAAGAGTGGACCAACTGGTAATTTCGAGCTTGAGCTTCATCCGCAGCAGGTGCATTTGGAGGCCAGCAGCTGCAAGACCCCGCGCGAACTTCCAGGGCCTACTCGTTTGGTTTTTGGCATCTCCGCGCTTGCTGTGCTTGCGATTAACGGTGCGGTCGATCAGTTCTCCGTCAGATAGTCACTTATCTGATTCCAAGGAATGGGCACGTCTGTACGCACATATGAACGCATGCATGCTTAGCTACAGCTGTCACGGGCTGCTGGATACCCTCTGATAGGGCCGGTTGCGACGGTATTCACAGGACTGACAAGACTCGATCGCGGCCAATTTCACTAGCATCATAATTTCTCTTGTCTCATAATTGCTCTTGCTTGTCGTGACTCGAGATGGAACGATATGGTACAATGGTTCCGGCCCTGGAGCGTGGTGCAGATGCTCTAACCACAAACTCAAGTTCATCCCAGTCCTGTTTCCCCATCATGGGACGAGGGGGTTGAAAGGCCCGTAGCGTCCTTGTTGCTGGAACGGGGTCTAACAGCACGCTGCTCGACTGAGAGTTACCGCCGAACCGTTGATCTGCAGCGGATGGCATCACTGCTTGGGACCGTCGGCGTGCTTTCTATTTTGGAACATAAGAAATAGGCCTTCTGTGGCTGTGGATAGTACTTTGGAATAGCAGTCCTTCCCACCAAAGTGAATGTATCCTTTACGGGGGTGTTTGGTACACGGTGGGCTGCTCGACGGTACCCCATTCATGGCCCAGCAATACTGGTAGCACACCCTGATCCACCCCAGGCAGTCGCAGTCCTGCCATTTATTCCCGGTCACTCATCTCGTCGCTAGCATGGTACGTTACTGCAACGGCTCTGCTCTGTCGAGCTTCTCCACTGCAACATTAGTTCGTTAGTTAGTACTACAACCCTCGGATGGCTCGTCTCGAGTCCCCGTTACTGCAATTTAACATTTTTAACATCGCTGGGGGTCTGCGGTTTGTGGCCGATGCGGCGTAGATATTACTGAAAACGTGCTACCTGGACGCTGCGCTTGCTCAGATGTGGCCACTTCGGGAAATATGATACTACGTACGGAAGGGATTTTTGACTGAGCAGAGCCCTGGCTTACCAGAGGGAAGCCTTACCGTCGCACTAAGATTTGACGTACCAGCACTCCCAGTCTACAGTCCGTTCCCAGCAGGCGGGCTGCGGGACTTAGGACTCATCAGGCGCTGCTTGGCGCTTTTTGCACGCTGCGCGATCTCTGCTAGGGCCACCCATGGCCCCCCAGCCAGCGGACACTTCTAACCGGCAGGGATTACGATCCTTCAACAGAGCTCACTGCACTTCTGCACACCCGCGATCTACCCAATTGCTGTCATGGACGACCATTACTACTGGCCCTCACAGCATAGCGGCCACAATTCTACGCCGCTCTCATTGGCGTGGCAGGGCATAGCTCTCACGGGTCCTGGGGCCCCCATGGCCTCCCTAGTAGTGCTAGCTCCGTCCAACTTTGTAGCCTTGTTTCCTCCCAGGTCAAGTTGAGGCGGAGGGCCATGAGCATTTATGCCTCTAAGAATCCGTCAACCATCCAAAATAGTTTCTTCATTTCCTAAACATCTTCTTCCAGATCTACTTTGACTACTTCTTACTTCCCTGCCTCACGAAGTCTCCGCGTTTTAAAAGATCCTCATTCCTCAATCCATCATCCATCGACCATCGAAGAGTTCTTATCTATTTCGAGCCTCTTTTTCTAAAAACTACCGTATGTTCCGCTGTCATCAATCACAGCCCCAAGCCTAGCCCATCACTATCCTCATGGACAATCAGTATATAGACTCGAGTGTTCAAGACTCACGCCAATGCAGATCAAGATCCAACAGCCATCTATCAGCTACAGCCGCATTCGAGGGTTTAAACATTCAGAACATCGCATCAACTCCAGCTTCTTACTCAGAAGCTCAAACATCTGACTCCAATCATCCATCGCCAAAGTCTTTTATATCAACTCCCGCTCCTCAACAGTTAACTCCATTCCCACTCCTTTCACAAAGTGACTTGGATGCCGAGTGGTCTTTTCTCTCCACATCTGAAGAGCATACCGGAACAGCGCCTCTATTGAGACTCGACCCCGCACAGACTCTCCCGGAAGATCAGTCCGATCATAGATCTACAGTTCGTTCCTACTCGAATCCAGCAAACATGAGGTGAGAACATTCTTCTTCCATCCAAGAGCTTCCACTGACAACCTCGACAGCACTCTCGGAATTCAGCAGTATGACACACGGTTCGACGCCGGTATGCACGGTGGTCTCCGTCATACATACACATGGCCTCGTAAGTTCTCTCTCCTCGAGACCTTGATCTTCCTTCTCCACTCTTGTGTCCTGAGTACTGACAACCTTCCAGAATTTGAACTCCACGAGCAGTTCATTCCACAGAACCCAAGTCCAGGACTCAGCCAAGGACAGCTGACACCAAACCTGTACGAGGAGCCAAAGCTCATGCCTATGTATGCGCGATCTGTCTCGTCCAGTCCACCAAGAGGAAGCCTTACTCCAGAGCAAAGAGAACTGAAGCGCCAGCGTGATCACGCAAGAAGGGACAGCAAGAATCAGATCAGAAGGGAACGGTCAGCGAGTAACACGAGCAACCCATATATCGTTTCCCAGAACGCTTCACCAGATCTTCTCCCAAGAACACTTCCAGAATACGCGACCAGTCTTACGCCATCTCCTCTTCTCTCGCAAGGATCTCTTCAAAGCTCTCCAGCGCTCCAAAGCACTGCTTTTCTCACTCCATATTCACCACCCCTCAACGATCAAGGATCTTCAGATATGTACGGAAACATATTTGCAATGTGAGTTCTACAGCTACAGTTTTGATGATCTATGTACTGACAGTACTTCAGGGGCCCAAATGACTTCACCGCTCAACCTTTCGCGATGACTTTCCCCAACCCTCAAGATAACAGCATGCAAACCTTTGTTGGACGCCCACACTCCCACTCTATGTCCTCAGTCGACTCGGCCATGTACCGTGGCCAACCACAAGTGAGTCCAAAGATAGGATCATCCGAATCCGGCGATCACGTTCGAGTCGTTCACAGCCGTCCTAAGCCACAATGCTGGGAGCATGGCTGCAACGGGCGTCAGTTTTCCACATTTAGCAACCTTCTCCGCCATCAGCGCGAGAAGTCGGGAGCAGCGCAGAAGTCCAGCTGCCCCAACTGCGGAGCGGAGTTCACGCGGACGACTGCGAGAAATGGCCACATGGCGCACGACAAGTGCAAGTCGCGGAGGAACTCATAAGCAAAGCAAAGAAAGCAACAGGCAAGAGGAGGCGGCAGCACAGGCAACTACGAGCAGGGGATGAGTTGGGTTGGTTCTTCATTTCAGCACAGCATTGGGCGGCGTACATATTTGGGTTGGATTACTGGGGGATGGGCTGATCTGTTCCGATCTGGAAGTTTGGGAGTTGCGATATCAAAAACATTCGTTTGGCAAAAGTAACGGTCGTTGGCAGACGGACCGCCTGGTATACCCTTGGTTTTGCTCCCTTGTTTAGCGTCACTTGAATTCAAAAAAAGATTAACAACACATCACACACCCCATTTTCATCACATTTGGTGCAATGGGGAGACAGTGGCACCGACAGCTGAAAAGCATGGGTTCGGATGAGATGCCCTGAGCATCAGACCGTTTCCGGTGTGTAAATGAAAGGCAGCGGGAGGCGCAAGATGTGACAATCACAAAGCGAGAAATTGAGACGAAACAGCTACGGTGCAGGTGCCAACCTTGCCAATTACTAGCGATCAGGCAACTCGATACTTGATCTCGTTGTCCGTTTCCTAAATAAGAAACAACGGCAGCAAAATGCGCAGCGCAGTTTGTTGCGTTGCTGATGGCGTCGAGAAGCCAGATCGTGAGGTTGAATTTGTGTTGTGCTGTTGGCCCTACACATACACAGCCTCTTCGCAAATAGAAGTCTGCTTTTCGGCTGGCGTGCTTGGCTTCGCGAAACGGGCATGTCGTTGCTGGCGGTGCGACCCGGGAAGCCTCGCCATTCGCTGCACTGCCGAGAGAACCTGCTTAGAGTTACAGCTGCGACTGGGGAGCTTCCCCAGCACGACGAAACAGTTATCCCGATGCCAGAGCTGTGAAAGTCAGCAAGAGTGCTCAGTGCTCACTTGCTCACTCATGAATTACGAAACTATTTGAGCATACATTGCGTGCACGACACGAGATATGACATGGACGTAAGAACGTACGGCACTTGTACGAAGGTAAGCTGAGCGGCGGAAGCGTCAGTGAGCGCCGCATCAGGCAGAAAACAGAACGAAACGAAATGAGCTGGTGGCCCCTTGATCGGACGTAAGTTGGGGGTTACTTCTTGCTGCGTTGCTCTGCTCTTCATCATGACAGTTTCCGTTTCCTCATCTTTGGGCGTGCACAATCTCGGCACCCTTCTGCGCGATGACTGGGTGGCCGTTGCGAAAAGCAACAACCTAAATCTGCTTTGCCGTCGGCATACATAAGCCTGGTAGCGCCACATGCCAGGTAGAGCAACATGAAACACAGAAACGGTCGAGGGCTGAGATGAGAACGCCAAAGCCGTGTGATACCCGTCCTGCTATTTGCTGGACGGCTGTAAGATTGTACGCAGTATGCCCTGCACTGGCAGAGATGAAATGCGATACGGGCAGGGACTCATCGTTTTCCGGGCGTATGGGCGACGAGACGCGGTGTTACGGAAGGCAGCACAGAAGAAGGTCCCTATCGTGATTCGTGAGGTACCTAGCCTTTCGTACATCGGTGTTTCTATATTTGGACGCAAAGCCCCTTCGATGAGATCGAGGCTGCAGATTCCCGCTGCTGGGTTCGGCGGTCACAGGGCCGTCTTACAACAGTCGACGGTGATCCTTCAGCCTTACGATGTCTATGACGAAAGGCTGAAGGTGATCGACTGGATACTTGCGTGAATGGGGACATATCAGACGAGAGAGGGTACGAGTATCAAACCCTCCTTCCGCTTTGGAGTTGGTGGCTCCGCTCCACGCACCGCTCCGCCTTAGGCTTTCAGAGGGACCTTTCCTATGGGTCACTCCACTCTTATGAACGTGGCTAGAAAAGGCAAACTGGGCGTTCCCTTGTGGGTAACGAACAGTGGCCTGAGTATTGAAGAAGCCGTTGATTCATCTTAATCCAGTTCGGGGAGGCCTCTGACCCGACGCCTGTCTACAGCCTGGTTCCCATTCCGATACCTTCCTACTTTGTTGTTCACTGTATACTCCACTTGCTACTTGTTGACGAAGGACTTTTTGCACTCGAGGGATACTTATCCTCAAACTGCATCTATGTGTGAGACGTTCTCAATTTACCTTTCGTATTCGTAAGTTCCTTGATATATACTTTTTCGGGACGGACTGCATCGGTGGAAGAGGAAAGAAAGATGGGAAAGAGTTGTAAAGATGAACCACAGCGCCAGCGTCTTGCAAAGCGCAGTAACATTCATTGCTTATCTGCCACACACGCCATATGCACACTTTTTCCAGGAAAAAAGTTGGTATCATCCCTATTCGCTATGTAGGTAAAGCTGAATTTTCCGATCCCGCTACCAAGCACCAGGCACCCGACCTGCCAATACCTATCTCAATCGCTGTGGAGGCTATCATCTCCTAGAAGAACTCCTGTGCAATTCCCGCCCACTCCAGTTAGTTGCGGCAATGCTTCGGTCCTGCTCCCAATAATGCGCTCAATGAACTCCTCGAATATGTAAGTACTTAAACAAACTTCCCCAAATCATCCAAGATCGATTATGGTGCAAGAATAACCCTCTAGGCTCTACAGTCTGCCGTGTCGAGCCTTGAAGATCGCAACCTTGTCGTCGTAGAAGAGAATCTCTCGGAGCCGAAGCCGAACCTTCGACCGTCCATCCTCAGAATCGTCGAATGAATCAGTGTCCGAATCGTGGTCCGAGATCTCAGACTCCGTCTCATCAGGGTCGATACCCATGGGAGCTCCAATAGCTGTTCCTTGGTCATCATCTTCTTCATCCTCGTCGTCATCGTCATCGCTTCCGTCGTCTTCATCATCATCTTCGTCCTCGTCAGTCACTGGGTGACCAAGACCTCCAGTTGCACCACTCGACGGATCCGATGATCCATGGGCATCATCGTGAAGCCTGTTCTCTAGAATTTCGAAGCATTTGTGCGAAATACCCACGTAGCACAGCTCTACCTCTGGGCGCAGAACAATCACATCAACTACCTGATTAGCTAGCTCTTTGGGATCAAAGGCAGGCGTAACGTGGTCTGCGATGAATGGCACATTGAGGGACCTCAGGTGGGAAATCTGAGGCAGTCGTTGCAGGAAATGATGCTATAGAAGGTTAGTAAAGAATTGGTAGTTTAGCCACAATCCTGGGAAGACCTACCCAATCTTTGTAATCTATGGCAATGCTCAGTTCTCGTAGACTGCTCATACGTCCACTGGTGATGAAGTTGAGGACATCACGGTTCGGCATCCATGCTCTCCATCGCGCGTTCTCAGAGGCGCTCGCTGGACCTCTGGGAATCTTGTCTGAGCTGTCAAGCATCAATTTTTTCAGACTTGCCCGATGTCTCTTCAGGGGTCCACGATAGATAGCATCCTATGGAAGTTAGCTATCGGAAAGACAAAACAAAGGAAAATCCGAATAACTCACAATCGTGACATTCGTGTTGCTAGTTCGTCTACGGTCCTGAAGGAAAAGAGTCTCGAGGGTGTTTGGTGCCAGAGTTTCCTTCAAGAACGCAATGAGAGCAGGTGAGGCAGCATCTGTATGGATCTTTGTGAGATTCAGATGATACTGTAGAGAGCCACCAGAGCCATGCCTCGAGGACGAATGACCGCCTAAGGGAGTCGGCTGGAAGTGGCGTCGAAGCATAATCCAAAGCTTGTCATGTTGAGAACAGTCAAGTATTGTCAAATTTGACAATACCGACCAGTCGAAGGCTTTTTGAAGTACTGCTACTGATAACGGCACCCTCTCCAATTCCAAAGTTTGCAATCTTAGCCTACCCTCTAGACGTTCTCTTTCGAGAGACTGAGCTTCTGAAAAATGCGATTGTCGCGTGCTTTGGGTTGGGGAACGTCGGAGCGGCGCCTCCGAGACCGGTTCGACTGGAGGTAGAGGAGTCTGCTCCTGGTCCTGGTCCTGGTCCTGATCATCTGCGGTTGGCCCAATCTCATGCGCCGAGATCAAGGCCGTCAAAGAATCAACATCAGACTGAGCAGATTCGGCTCCTGGGACTGGAGTGTTTTGCAGGTTGGTAAGGACACCCTGCTGCGACGAGCTTTCTTGCTGAGGTGAGATATTCAGACTATTGACAGGTATCGTAGGCAAATGGCCGCCATCAACGTCAAGTTCAACACCAGGAGGCGAAAGGACCGCTTCGCTGAGTGATGTGCTTTCCTTACCAGCCCAATCTTTCTCCGGCGAGCTATTCTCCGGCGTCTCAGGAATATGGTTCAGCAAAACACTAGCATATTGTGCGATCGATGGCGAACTGTCTTGAGCCTGTGGCGGTTGTGCTTCAGTAGGTACGGCGGCAGAAGGTGCTGAAGCAGGTTGGTTACTGCTTTTCTCAGCCTTTGGCTTCTGCTTCTTTCGAATATCAAATATCCGTCCTACCAGCACACCAAGAACACCACCAAGTCTTCGTTCCCCGATAGTACTTGCACCAGGCCACGAAGCTTTATGATCAACTTGATGCAAATTTGGCCCATCCCAGGCTAACACAAAGTCTCGAGCGACTGCTTTGGTCGATATACCCACTCGTAGTTCTCTCAGACGGTCCTTTGATTTCTTAATAAGAACACTCATCTCGTCTAAATAATCGAGCTCGTCGATATCAAGAACTGATAAACTTCTTAGTGGCGGCAGAACTGACAGGGTCGGGTATTCCACGCGGCTTTGGGCGTAGGTAAGTGGTTGAGAATGGCTTGGCGGTGGAAGAGTACCAGGAGGAACGGTCCAGCCAACAGAGGTCAAGGTACTGCCAGCTAACATTTGGTTGGTAGTCGTATTATTACCAGCAGGTGCGGTTTGGGAAGGGGCCAGATTTGTTGATTCGGAATTATCGTGCCACCTAACCCAGACTCTCTCCAAACGACAGTCTTCACTCGAGCGCCGACGCTGCAAAGAGGAAAGGGCCAGCCACACATCACGCAGAACCCCAGTTGGCATATCCCAAACGAAAGTCTCGAGGTTGACCATTCTCGCAACTGCCAAAGCAACCAACGTTCCAAGCATCTTTCCGCTCTCTTTGGTAATCAGATACTCTTGCACCCAATCTGAAGGACCATTTCCCAAAGAGAATTTCCTTGTAAACTGCGGGTATTGATTCCCCAGACGTCGTTGGCCATTTCGTGATCCTCCTGCCAGGCTATGGCTGCACTCTGAAGTGTTCTGCGTACCACAATTCTTGCAGGCAAAGCTATTTTCGTGGCTGAAATTTTCAAATGCATCGCCCATGCATAACGTCGCGAGTCCATACGTGAGAGCATCCACTCCCGTCCGGGGGTCGGTGGTAGCATGCGCATCAGGCCATACAATATCGAATCGGGAATAGATATGAGGGATCGCTAGGTTATGGAGAGCAGAATGGGTAAGCGCGAGAGCTGTCAAGTCGTTTGTATGTGTGACCTGAGTAGATAAGCGTCAGTAGGAGTCTCAGACTTGAAGAGTCTTGGAATTTAAAAATCCGAAAGTGAGGGCCACAGACTGAGCAAGTCTAGAAACGGGAACATCCAGGAGCCGAAATCTTGGAACTTCTAGAGTTGATGGGTATTTGAGGAACATGACCTACCTCTTTCACAATCTCCTTCAGAACATCCATGGGCAGATCTAAGAGCTGAAGTGGCCCTTTCTTCTCTACCACCGCTGCCCATTCTTGCTCCTTGTCCTTCAGTAAGCTCGAGATCTTGGTTTTGGGATCAATTATCGGGGCAGCCTCATTCTTGCCGGACTCCGTGGTAGCCATATGGTGTCCTTCCGACTCAGAGCCTGAGCCTGCCGACTTCGTGTCATTAGATGGTTGAGATGCTGCTGAGGTTTTGGGCACAGCGACCAGCTGCTCATCAGGCTGTGATGCTGTATCGCTGAATGCGATGTCGGGACTGCCGGTCGTCATGGTCATGAGCTTTTGCAATCAGACTGTTGTGATTTGACTTGTGTTTCGAAACTTGTGCCTGTTCGTTCCCTCTGCACGGCCCAGAGCCGAACAATCATGCTTGATGATGAGATACCATCAACAAGGATAATCAGTCGATGAAAGGCGGAAAGATGCAGAGAGAGAATAGCTTCGTGATGGGTGAACAGAGGCTTTCGGGAGTAAAGCTTAGGATGTTCACTGAGGATCCTCCTGGGCAACCGCTAAGGCAGAATGTCAATGCGTCGACAGGGGAGGAAAGCGGCACTGGAGAGGCTCTCTCTGTACTCCCAAAGACTAAAAGATATTTTGGAATGAAAGAAACTTTCAAGTAAGGAAAAAGATCCTCAATTTAATATAAAGATGAAGGAAAGAGAGACCTTCCAGAATTTCAGGAACTTTATGTTGCAGAGCGCTAGATATTTGAAGGGCGTATCAATATCTGGGTTTCAACGCTGCTTTTGAGGTCTTGAATCACATGACGAGATTTACGCTTTCCATTCACTGGCCTTTCCCAGTCCTGCTCAAGGGCCTGCTCTCTATTCTGAAACACCCAAAGGACTCTGAGTGTGTAGCCAATCTGACTTTTTAATGTATCTGTCTCATAGAGTGCAATTATCCACTGTGTACGTGCCAAAAGACTAAACCTGCTTTGGGTGTGCATTGTCCATTCCCAAGTCCTCCACTCCACATCGTGCGAATGAAAAATACAATGTGGTCCTCATGTTTCGAAACAATGACGTTGTCGCCCAGCAATATGACTTTTAATATCTGATGAACTGTACCTCCTTCGCCCTCTGCTGGCTGCCCTCAAGTAGTGTCACTACATCCGTTTCTCTCCTTGGAGCCTCAAAGCTGGCGCAAAGGAGGAGCGTGCAGTTGTGCTTGGACCGCTAAGAGCACCCCTGACCATTCCACACGAGGCTACGAATTGGGTCTCTGGCTTGCTTTCGCTATTCTGAGATTCAAAAACTGCGACGATGAAACTGCCCCATTTTGTGACCGCCCAAGGAAACGATTTCAGCGCTGAGATCTGCCACCCGGGCAGATAGACAGTATCAAATCAACACACTCTGCTTTTCCAAACAAATAGCCGCGAGCTTCCAACTATCAAGGAGAACAACGTCACCCCGCCATCGTCGAGATACCGCTTCGAGCGGCGACTACAACAAATCAAGCATACACGATGTCGTCGGCTTCGAATCGATCACGACAGTCTCGTCTTCCGAGTAGGCATATCGATAGCCTTCGGAGCGACGAGCACCGTCTCTCACGAAACGCTTCGCGCATACGAGCCAAAGCTATAAGCTACAACGACGCATATACATACGCCCTCCGGGTTGCATATCTTCACCACCTCCTCCAGCCAAGAGCTAGAAGAAAGCAATATGTTGCCGCACCAAAGCCGGTCAAGAAGTCAGTGATGATCGGAGATCTGATCCAGGACTTTTCCTTAGTGAAGGATACAAAGAGTGCGAAGTTTCCTCATGGCTTCATGTCGCCCCTGGAAAAACGAATACAAGGAGTGTTGTACGGAATAGAGAGGCTTCCTGGATACAATGATGCAGCGGTCAAACGGACATTTGCCGAAGCCTATACGGCATTCACAGAGCAAGGCTTTCGGAGAAGAATGGATAAGGAACGTCGGGTCGAGGATCTAGTCTTGATATTCTACTCAAATGCAACCAAGGCGTTACAGAAGGGCAAGGCACCAGAGGACGACTCCTGGAAGCTTTTGGTGGACCGTCACGTTGCATTATTCGTTCGACTAATTAGCAATACTTTGAAAGACAATGGCAATGATAAGGATAGACCAGAACTCATGAGCCGATTGTCAACATTGGAGAGCAAGCTACTTACGAATGATCAAGACTTGTTTGTTGGTTCCGAGGATGGAGCAGGAGGACACACTATTGAAGTTATTACTCCCCTCAGCTACGATGTTAAGGATATGCCCATGGTGCAGGTCGTGGCGAAGATATTTGGATTGAAGAACTCACAAGTGCAGTCTGACATAGATGCCAATAAGAGTGTTTGGACTGAAGAAGCTGCACTTGCGGATCTCAAGGCATACCAGCATTGTCTTGGGGCCAATACCAAGCGTACTTTACGCAGCGACGACTTCGACCTCGAGGAAGGATACTTGGCATGGAGGAATGCTGAGGCACCGGATCTATCTAAGATGATGGCCGAAATCCTCCAGGCCAGACCTGAGCTCGTCAAGTCTTCTGCTGGTTCGAACAAACCACTACCTCCAGTCAAACCACCATCCCCGAGTGCAGAGGATCAGGCATACTCCGACTTGGCAAGATCCATTTCAAGTCCCGTGGATGATTCCCCATTTTATTCTTTTGATCAGCCGGTGGATATGAGTGGACTATCGCTATCAGATGATAATTATAGTCATTCTGATGCGGCGTTATTTACTTTCATCCCTCCTGATACTCGCTCTTACTACCGATCGATTCTCGCACATGCAATGACATTCGATCAACTGCATGCACCCCAATCAACTGATGGGCCAGTTTCAACTCCACCACTGTCCCGCCCATCTATGGAACTTCTGACAGAACTCTGTGTACGCTGGCGAATTCCTCAATTTTCCAGACTCGTGCTGTTCCTAGATGTTGCGTCACAAAAATTCTTAGACCAAGAAATCGGCCTTGAGGAACTGGATACGGCGTTCGAATTTGTCAAAAACCCGCCTCCAGAGACCAAGCGTTCTGGTACACATTCTCATGCGGGAAGCCTGACTTCTATTGACCAAAGCCATTGGACTGTTCAGGACTTTGCCTTATATAGGCAGATACTTTCAAGCTTGCACGAGGGTTTGCTTCGTGATCTTTACGATTTGTTGCAACATTGTTACGATTCTAAACCTCCATCTCCTGGACCTGTGCTGGTGATATTGGAGAGCCACATCCACAACAATCCCTCATTTTCCATTGGTCCGGACGAACTCGAGGCTTACAAGACTCAACTGGCAGGTGGTCTCCGAGCAAAGGCTGCTACCGTCTACA
Organism: Cairneyella variabilis; assembly: GCA_001625345.1. Lineage (NCBI taxonomy): Eukaryota > Fungi > Ascomycota > Leotiomycetes > Helotiales > Cairneyella > Cairneyella variabilis. Next base: position 18,985 of record AYLM01000087.1, on the reverse strand, counting down.
GGGGCTATCTGGAGGCTGAGGTGCCACAGAATCAAGAAGAATGGACATTCTACCACGTTGTGCAGCTAGGCAAATCCGTCGTGAAGCTATGTGAGCGGATCCAAAAGAGATATCGAAAGAACCCAGACATCATGGGTGTCAACCCTCTTACAATACTCGTCGAGACGATGTTTCCCAGTTTCGAAAATGATGCTCAAGATCTCATCCAACGAATCTTGCATGTTGCCCAAACGAAGAATTCCGAGGTTGATTTGCAAGATGGATTTGACCTTTACCGAGAACTCGTGGAAATTCGCCGAATCCATCAAGCGGCTCTTCCGGAACAACCCTTTGCATTCCATATTGAGGGTCTCCTTGCAGACTTTGTTTGGCGCTGGATTCGTGTATCTGAGTCGAAGATGGTTGAGATGGTCGATGAGGCAATTAAGCAAGACCAGTTCCAGGTTCGGTCAACTCACCCTGACCAACCAGCTACCGACGACGAACGCCACAGCGTCTCTGTCATCGACATTTTCCGCTTATTTAATGAAACAGCTGATCAGATCTTCCAGTTGAACTGGGACGACGATGTTCAGTACGCCAAGTTCATGACAGCATTATCCAAATCATTCGGTGTGGGTCTTGCGCGATATTGTGAAGTTATTGAACAGAGATTTACCAAGGAGATGGATCGGCTCTCGCCCGCACAGGAAGCGGCAGCTGCACAGACTAAGCAGGAAAAGTATTGGCAGCTCGCAAAAGATGCCTGGAACAATAAGGAAAAGATTGAGCCGTTCCAGTTCTACCCGGAGGTGAGCTTCATTCCTTGCCACTGCTGTACTATACTGATATGAACTTCGTAGTCGTTCGTAAAGTTAAACAACATCGAATATGCTGTACAACAGCTGGATGTCCTCGAGAAGACGATGAATGTCGATGCTTGTGCAGAGGTTCTCGCAAGAAACGCTCCACCCAAGGATAAGCAGCGGAAACCATCGAAGTATGTCTTCACGATCAAGATTGTCGAAGCTGAGGAGCTCAAAGCCTGCGATCCGAACGGCACCAGTGATCCGTACGTCGTGCTTGGTGACGAGTATCAGAAGCGTCTGGCCAAGACCAGAGTAGTGATGCGAAACTTGAATCCACGCTGGGATGAGTCAGTCGACATCACAGTCCAAGGAGCACTGAATATTATTGCCACTGTCTGGGATTGGGATACATTTGGCGACCACGACTACGTCGGCAGAACTTCGCTCAAATTGGATCCTGCGCACTTCAGTGACTATCTGCCTAGAGAGTACTGGCTGAATCTAGACACTCAAGGCCGATTGCTGCTGCGTGTTAGCATGGAAGGAGAGAGGGATGATATCCAATTCTACTTTGGCAAGGCATTCAGACTACTGAAGCGGACTGAGAGAGACATGACGCGGAAGATCACTGATAAGGTACGTATTTTCAATTGTGTGATGTTTCCCACTAACATACATCGTAGCTTTCGCAATATATCAATTCGTCACTCTCGCAAGAGGCGTTGAAACATTTGCTATCTCGCGGAGGTCTGACAGCATCGGTTACAAGTCTTTGGAAGACTCGACAATCTGTCGCACCAGCCATCACTCAACTTGAAATCGAGAATGCTCTGAAGCCGTTGTTCACCTACTTCGATGAGAATTTCGCCATCATGAAGCAGACTCTCACAGACGCTTCAATGGTGATGGTCATGACCCGACTCTGGAAGGAGGTCCTTTTGGCTCTTGAAGGTCTCTTAGTACCTCCTTTGTCAGACAAGCCATCCAACCAGCGGCCTTTGACCCAACAGGAATTGGACATTGTCTTCAAGTGGCTTGAGCTCCTCTTTGACTTCTTCCACGCCAGAGACGAAGAAACAGGCGAAGCAATGGGAGTTCCAGCGGACGTCTTGAAGTCACCAAAATACCACGAGTTGGCATCGCTCAACTTCTTCTACTTTGACACTACCGACAACCTCATCCGAACCTCGGAGCGAATGGCAACTGCTTCAGCACAGCGAGCTAATAACCAGCGCAATCGTCTCTCCGCTCCACCGACTCTCGGTCCCTCCTTTGGAGGACTCCTAGGCTCAAGCTCCGTTAGGAGAGCAAAGAGCATCATGCTCAGTCGCAACCTGGGTACTATGAAGAAAGCAAAGGAGGAAAAGAGAAAAGAAGCACAAGCTGATCCAAGCGATGATATGATCTTGAGGATCCTGAGAATGAGACCTGAGGCTGCGAACTATTTGAGAGATAGGAGCAGACAGCGGGAGAGGCTTGCTGCTGCGGCAGCGGCAGAGATGATTGTTAGGCAGAGTTTGGCAGCGGGTGGAAGCAGGTTTGGGCCGAATAATTTGCCAAGACGGTGAGTTGTGTGATGGATGAGGGGTGAGGGAAGTGATGGAGATGGGATTTCGGATATGATTTTCGACTGGATGATGGGATGAGCATGGCAACGAAAGAAGTGGTATGGTTGGCGTTTGTGGGGCTGGGTCATGATCATTCAAGCACAGACGAGCGAGTAAGCAAAACAAGGTAATGATTGATGGGACGGTTCAGAGGCGTTTACGAGAGATACCATAGTGTTAGGTTATAATGTTCTTTAGAGTAATGAGATGTTTTTGATATTGATTCTTTGCTCGTAGACGTCTCATGCGTGTGGATATCACTTGTAGGTTACCATCATTTGTAAGTCCCTCGCGCTTCTAGATGTTTTACATCCGTGATTTCTCGTACCTACACATTCCTCTATCTTCTTATGCTTAACCGTCACTCCCTTGTGCTTGACGGTGTGCTCCTTACTAAAAATCGACGCGCATATGGAAGTAACCATTCAGCATAAGGAGGTAAGTAAATGAGAGAGGGTCACCGTGAAGTGGTTGAGGATGAGGTCATGTTGCAGTTGATCTTGTCAAGGGAAGCTTAGTTCTTTTTGAGTTCCGGCCGTCTCAAATGCGATTATGGTAGGCATTTGGACAGAATATATATCCAGAGTGGACAGAATTGAGAGGTGCATATCTCCCTGATATGTTGATTTGAGGTAGCTACGGCTCTGTCTATGTTGGTATTCGTTGTCGGAGAGTTCGATGCTAAAAGTATTCTCGTTGACACAGCTTTCTATAAAGCTAGCAGAACTATGTAGCTGGCGCACATGTCAATAGTCATGTCAGAGAATCGAGAGTTCAACCCGGACCCCGGAGCAGGTGGTTGTAAATGTCACCTCACTTGCTAAGCTCTTATTCTAAGTTGCGGGAAGTAAATCTTGAAGTCTCTAAATTCTTCAAATGTCAAATGTCCAGACTAGAATCCGGCCTCGACTGCACTTTTCCTTCTAGCTTGGGTTTTGACGGAGAGTCCGAACTCTATAATATCAACACCAACCTGTACCGGAAACCCAAAAGCCGACGAGTTGATGTGCTGATCCGTATTGAGAGTTTGAACTCAGCATTGAGGCTGTGAACACGGTCCACGCCCGCGTTTTCTGTGGATACAGTCTGTATCAGTAGAGGTCCATAAATATTCATTTTTGCTGCAGCGGTCGGCCGGTTAGAATTCCGTATGCAAGATTGGTGACTAGAGAAGAGCGGTTAGGTCGTTGTGGACCCTCTCCACAGAGCCAAGAGTGCCAAGAGGTGCTATCTTATCCTCGTTCGTCAGTAGCTTTGGTAGATTATAGTGGGCTTATGCTAGAGCCCGGTTATGGGATTTCGACCCTGAGTACATGAAATGAGGAGTGAGCTGAGGCTGAAATGGCAAAGGGGGGGCGGCTAGGATGAAATATCCGCAGAATCTCGTATTTTGTGCGAAGTACCTTGCGTACCTGTAGAGATGCTTTTATGTGAGGGACGAATCGCCAATTGGTGCGGTAAGAGAGTACGAGAAATACGGGAACGTAGCCGAGGGTTACACGAAGAAGGGATTGTTGGGCGTACAGTCTCCGGGAGATGAAACTCGTAGAATGAGGGGAAGTGTTCATCGTGGCATCGTAACTATCCTCTGAATCCGAATCTAATTTCAGATTTGAGATGAAGATGAGGAAATAGGGGTCCTGTCTGAAGCATTATTACCGCCTTTGCAGAGTCCTTCCGATACGAGGCAGATCTTCCGCGTGACCGTTCAAAACGACTCGAGAGGAAAAGGGGTTCGTCTACACTTCACTCACCGCGAATGAATCGGCGCGGGAAGAGCCACGCATGGGAATTGGGATTTGCAGAGCCGGGTTTGTGGTGCAGATCTTGTTCGGCTTCCAGAAAGATCGCCCGAGTCGCCCATATCTGAAACGTTTCGGATCGTGTGGAGATGTCGATTCTGTACCACTTGCTGCTGTTCTTCTCACATGAGGGAATTCGCGATGTCGAAGGGCCCCTGAATCTGAAGTTATTCTCCATATATGCCGTTGAGGGTCACGTGAGAATCTCGAGGGACGGTCGTAGCTAATTGCCGCAAAGGGGTATATGGGGCCGTTATGGACGGGTAAGGAAGCTCCTTGGACAGAAACTCGAGAAGATTGGCACACGATTTGCAGTCTGCACCAGTAAGCATTGTACACGAGAGCATCCCAACCTTGAACGCAGCATCGTGATCCGCTCCGCCACGGCGATTGAAGATATACAAGATTCACCACTGGGAAGTTACATCTGTATGCTGTCTAGATTGAGATGCCGATATTGATTCCTCCGGTAAAAATCACTAGTACATCGCGGAAACAAGGCAGTCAGAGCATCCTTCATATCTGAGGTCGCACAGTTTGAGTCGAAGAGATAAAAGTGTCAAAACCGTATTTGACCCTGGCCGCCACGTCGTCACTAAATTTGCCCCGAGCGTGAGATTTTGCTGGTGGAAGCGCATGAGCAGGCCTCCGTGATTGGGTTGGGGATGCACGGGCTTGAAGAGGCGCAAATCCACATGATCTCAGGCCTATCAGTGTTGAAGACTTTGGGATTGCTGCACGATTTCAAGAGTTGGCCCTGTCTCTGCACGCCCAGGATCTGTCCTCCGCCAGTGAGAGGCACCAGGGAAAGGGTGCTATTGCAGGCATTGCAAAGTTCAAGTCGGCTTCCCAAGATGGGCTCCCCCCACAATTACTGCAACGCACAGCTTTCGCCCATTCACAGCCATTTTGACCTCTTACCGCATTCCGGGAAAGCCTACTGTCGCGCCTAGCACTACCTACGGATAACTCGAGCAGAAACCTAGCATCCTCAGGCCGTCTCTAGGCCGTCTCTAAGCTGTTCACGGTCACTTCACGCCGGTTAGGGAACGCTCCTGCTCGCTCCCCTCCCCCTTGATCTTCAACTTCACCTTCGTAAGAACATATCGAGCCTTCTGCAGAGAAGAGAGTCGACGCTGCACTGTAGGCATACACTCCTTTATCCCTCGACATCGCCCACCTTCAGGAATTCGAGCCGAAGCTACCCTCACTCTCGCCTTCCTGGTCTGTCGGGAATCGGCACCTTACCCCAAAACTGTTAAGGTTACCAGTCAAAATCAACACTTTCGGGATTACCGACTTTGCGCATCGCGAAATCGTGCAGCTCAATTATTGACAATCGAGAGCTTCTTTCATCGGTATGTGCAATACATTTTCTGCTTCCCAATCTGATTAGATCTTGAGTCTGTCTATCTCTTGCTATACCGGGCGATCTAAGCATTATTTCAAATCCTAACATGCTCAGGAAGCTCTTTCCCTCAACACCTCGCCTTCCAGAACGCAATCGAATCTTCATGCCGTCTTGACAGTCTGCGCCCACAAAGTACTCTCCAAGTTGCCGCACGGCACTCCCATATACAATGGGTGAAGATTCAACGCTCGCGGCTGCGACTTCGCTCCTGCAATGTCTCGCGACCAATGTCAATGTACGCCACCCATCGATTCAAAGCAGCCAAGGAGTCAAGCTACCTGGTGTCGATACTCCAGCAAAGATTGCCTTCGAACAAGAGATGGCCGCGCTGGTGGCGCGAGTTCAGAACTTAGAAGCAAAAGCCACAACCGTCAACAATCATGCGCTTCCTGATACTCCTAACGAGACCGGCGCTCCATCTGCCTTTGCAGATGTCCTCACCGGTGGCCCATCGCGGTCGGCCAATAAGACACCAAGACAGCCTTCCTCAAACTCGATACTTGCTAGAGATGCTGCTACCTGTGAACGACCGCAGAAATTACTGAGACTCAGCAACGACGAGCTCATCGAGACGCTGCAACAACAGATAGATGATCAAGCAAAGCAGATTCAAAATGGAAAATTAAAGCAGAATGCGATCGAAGCTCAGATGCTGCAACAGGCCCAGCAACAAGAGAAGGCAATCAACCAATATGAGGTCGAGCGTGTTGCAACACTTGAGCGTGAACTTAAGAAGCACCAGCAGGCCAATGAAGCTTTCCAGAAGGCTTTGAGGGAGATTGGAGAAATCATCACGGCTGTAGCTCGAGGTGACTTGAGCAAGAAGGTTCAAATTCATTCTGTGGAGATGGACCCTGAAATTACCACGTTCAAGAGAGTCAGTCATCCTTTTTTCGTCCGAGACAATTCTTCCTCAATTCACTAACTTGGGTTTCAGGTCATCAACACCATGATGGACCAACTTCAGTTGTTCGCCAGTGAAGTGTCTCGAGTCGCACGTGAAGTCGGAACAGAGGGTATTCTGGGTGGCCAGGCTCAGATTTCTGGTGTTGATGGCACCTGGAAGGAACTTACAGATAATGGTTCGTATCCCATTTTGACTTTCTACTAAATCCTTTGCGAATAATGGCAAAAACACCGTGCTAGATTCAAATACTGACAGAATGCAGTCAATGTTATGGCACAAAATCTCACCGATCAGGTCCGAGAAATTGCCTCAGTTACTACCGCTGTTGCCCACGGAGACTTGACACAAAAGATCGAGAGACCAGCCCAGGGCGAGATCCTGCAATTACAACAAACGATTAATACCATGGTGGACCAGTTGAGGACTTTTGCGGCAGAAGTTACCCGCGTCGCCAGAGATGTCGGTAGTGAAGGTATCCTGGGCGGTCAAGCTGAAATTGAGGGTGTAAAGGGAATGTGGAACACCTTGACAGTGAACGTCAATGCGATGGCCAACAACCTCACGACCCAAGTGCGAGATATTGCCATGGTTACCACAGCCGTTGCAAAGGGAGATTTGACACAAAAGGTCCAAGCCGAGTGTAAGGGAGAAATTGCACAGCTCAAAGACACCATAAACTCCATGGTGGATCAGCTGCAGCAATTTGCAAGAGAAGTTACTAAGATCGCCAGAGAGGTCGGTACTGAAGGAAAGCTTGGGGGCCAGGCCACCGTGCATGATGTTGAAGGGACATGGAGAGATCTTACCGAGAATGTAAACGGCATGGCCATGAATCTGACAACCCAGGTGCGAGAGATTGCGAAGGTTACCACTGCCGTGGCAAAGGGCGACTTGACGAAGAAGATCGGAGTCGAAGTGCAAGGAGAAATTGCTCTATTGAAGGATACCATCAACACCATGGTTGACAGACTTGGCACATTCGCTTTTGAAGTCAGCAAAGTTGCTAGAGAGGTCGGAACAGATGGTACTTTGGGTGGACAGGCTCAAGTCGACAATGTTGAAGGAAAGTGGAAGGATCTTACTGAAAACGTCAACACTATGGCAAGCAACTTGACATCTCAAGTACGAGGAATCTCTACTGTCACTCAAGCTATTGCGAACGGTGATATGAGCCAAAAGATCGAGGTTGAGGCAGCTGGAGAAATTCTTGTCTTGAAGGAGACAATTAACAATATGGTTGATAGATTGAGCATTTTCTCAAATGAGGTGCAGCGAGTCGCTAAGGATGTGGGTGTTGACGGCAAGATGGGCGGTCAGGCTGATGTTGCTGGCATTGGTGGCCGATGGAAGGAGATTACAACCGGTAAGTGATACACCCGCAATTGTGCATTTTCAGGCTGACTAACATATCTAGATGTCAATACCATGGCTATGAACCTGACAGCACAAGTCCGAGCTTTCGGTGATATTACCAATGCTGCAACTGACGGAGACTTCACGAAGTTGATTACTGTCGAGGCATCCGGAGAGATGGACGAGCTCAAGCGAAAGATTAACCAGATGGTGTTCAACTTGAGAGATTCTATTCAGCGAAACACGGCTGCAAGAGAGGCTGCCGAATTTGCCAATAGAACCAAGTCCGAGTTCCTTGCCAACATGTCCCACGAAATTCGAACACCTAGTAAATCTCCCTTTCCCTTTCTCTCCTTTCTTGCAACCTTGCTTGGAGCTCCACCTAGGCAACCCGGACCCGGTTTTTGGATTTATTACTAACCAACCTTTCTTTCAACCTCTCTTGACCATTTGCTAACTCTCGCCCAGTGAACGGGATATTGGGGATGACGCAGCTAACTCTAGACACGGATCTCACTCAGTACCAACGTGAGATGTTGAATATTGTTCACAACTTGGCCAACAGTTTGTTGACAATTATTGACGATATTCTGGATCTGTCGAAGATTGAAGCCAATCGCATGGTCATGGAGGAGATTCCGTACACTCTTCGAGGCACCGTCTTCAATGCACTGAAGACTCTTGCCGTGAAGGCAAACGAGAAGTCCTTAGATCTTACATACCGAGTTGACAGCTCAGTGCCTGACTATGTTGTTGGAGACTCTTTCCGTCTTAGACAAGTTATTTTGAATTTGGTTGGTAACGCCATCAAGTTCACGGAGCATGGAGAGGTTTCCTTGACCATTCGAAAGGCAGAGCAAGATCAATGCGCACCAAACGAGTATGCAATCGAGTTTTCGGTGTCCGACACTGGTATTGGTATTCAGGCGGATAAGCTGGATCTTATCTTCGATACCTTCCAGCAGGCGGATGGCTCAATGACTCGAAAATTTGGAGGAACTGGTCTTGGACTATCGATCTCAAAGAGACTGGTTAACTTGATGAGAGGAGATGTGTGGGTGAAGAGTCAGTATGGCAAGGGAAGCACGTTCTACTTCACTTGCACTGTTCGGCTTGCTACGTCCGACATCAGCTTCATCGAGAAGGCACTTAAGCCATACCAAGGCCACAATGTCTTGTTTATCGACAAGGGACAAACTGGTCATGGCAAGGAGATTGTTACTATGCTTCGACAAATTGGCCTGATGCCCGTGGTTGTGGATTCTGAGACCAACGTCAACCTTTCCGGTGGCGGCTCGAAGATCGCATCAACCTACGATGTCATCATTGTTGATTCGATCGAGACGGCAAGACGTTTAAGATCGATCGACGAGTTCAAGTATATTCCAATCGTACTCTTGGCTCCTGTCGTTCATGTCAGCTTGAAATCAGCCTTGGACTTGGGCATTACATCGTATATGACCACTCCTTGTCTAACAATCGACTTGGGCAATGGCATGATTCCAGCACTGGAGAATAGAGCTGCTCCGTCGCTGGCAGACAACACGAAGTCATTTGACATCCTGCTAGCCGAGGACAACATCGTTAACCAACGTTTGGCTGTCAAGATTCTTGAGAAGTACCACCATGTCGTCACTGTTGTTGGCAACGGACAGGAGGCTCTTGATGCTATCAAGGAGAAAAGATACGATGTCATCCTCATGGATGTGCAGATGCCAATTATGGTAAGCAAGATTTTTGAATATTTCAAGCAGATAGACTAACATTTTATCAGGGTGGTTTCGAAGCTACTGCAAAGATTCGAGAGTACGAACGCAGCCTGGGTACTCAACGAACACCCATCATCGCTCTTACTGCCCACGCTATGTTAGGCGACCGAGAGAAGTGTATTCAAGCTCAGATGGACGAATACTTGTCGAAGCCTCTGAAGCAGAATCATCTGATCCAGACGATCCTTAAGTGCGCAACATTGGGGGGAGCACTGTTAGAGAAGGGTCGAGACGTTCGACCTTCTGCCAAGGAAGACCCAAAGTCACCAACACCTAATGGAACTGCTCCTCCGATAAATGTTGCCAACTCGCTTTTGCGACCACCTCTTGAGCCACGCGCTTTCACAACCACAGGGCCAATCAGCCATGGAAGCTTAGAAAGCCCTGCGATCTTGACTGCTGATCAAGAAGATCCCTTGGCTAGGGTGAGTAATCGCCGTGCGATCACCGACTTGTGAAGTCTAGCTAAACTGTACCTGCCAGCTTTTTATGCGGGCGCATTCTAGCTAGACTCCGGTTGTGAGTGATTGGCATTCCGTACATTCATCGACGGCGTGCCAACTTCGATTTCGATACGACCTTCGATCTCTGTTTCTTTGATACCACTATTGTGAGCTCTTCTTGCCTTTTCCTTCGACACCTCTTATTTGAGGGTGACGATTTCCATTTGGCGGTGGCGTTCTAGGGAAGGCTCATTACTGTGGATTGGAGTTTGGACTGGCTGTGATCAATGGATGGGTGGGTGGGCGACGCTGCACTGGAAAACAGCAGCTGTCGCACATCATATATGTTGTTCAAGGGTGGACATCTCATTGCCTGGCTGGAGCATCTCGATGCGTGCTCGAGCGCAGGGCTTCGTCTTTTCCATGTTCCTTGTTTCTTTGACGTCTTTCGAATCATGGCTTGCGAGGATGGACTCTTTTAGTATATTTCAGAGGAGCTTCTTACGAGAGAAGATGAAGTGGTTGAGGGTGATGGGAGATGCATGGTAGAGAAACAGAGAAGCGGGAAGAAAGAGAGAATTGGAATTCGCTGCGCAGTGGCTTTTGAGTTAGATGAATACATGCATGGATGTAGACAGCAGAGCATGAGCATGGGAAGGAGCATGCACGCATGGAACGAATGATATGATTCTCATGCCTACAACACTTCTTCCTGTCTAGATTGTGGACTGTGTATCCTTACCAAGTTTTGTCGTGTGATGAGGGATTTGGAGTTTGGTCTGGGAAGAGCAAGTTGAGGCTCAGCTGCCACTGTTTCGGCCCCTTCGTGGAAAGGAGTCTACTCAAGGCGAGATATTCTGCGACAACAGTACTGGTAGAGCAGGAAGCGTTGCACAAATGCGACGATCACCATTGTGTCGGATTGTATGTCAAGAACTGGTCAACATCAAGGACTTGTGACTGCTGCCGCAGCTATTGCTTGTTGTTCATGATTACTGATGGTAATCATTGCATGAGGGCCTCTCAAGGTATTTACATCCCTTGCTTCGCACAGTAGAGTTGATGAACTCCGCGGATGAGATCCTAGTAAGTTTGCTTTGTTTGCATGGTATTAAGAGATCATTAATCAAGAAGATCGACAATAGCATGGTTAGAGATATTCAGGTCCGAAAAATTGTTTAAATATCTACGCAACATCCATAGGTAGGTGACAAGTACAAGCTGAGGACCTGTACCTATTGCAGATGTATTATTAATAATGCAGGCACACAGACCACTTTCTGGAGCGCTGACAGTGACATGGTGCGGGAGCGACGTCGATCATTGATTGTGATGTGATTGACCTGCGTTGCTCTGCCGGCCGGGTAATGATCGGTGGGCTGGATTGTGTAACGTGAGGTTGGTAGGTATTTTGGATGGCTGGAAGGGATGAATGATGTTTGACCGATTGGGAGTTGTTAGTGGTTTAATAACGAAGCGGGGTATGAAAATGTGGAAAGTTCGTGGAAGGTTGTGGAAGGTGTGGGTTTTTGGAAGTTAAGTGTGTATTAGGGTCTACAAGCTGGTCAGGGAGATAGAGGTGAATGTGATTTTGAAGCGAGGTAGAGCCAAGAAGTGTAGATTGATGGGTTGTGGTTTGATGCTCGATTCACAGAGTAAAGGTTGATAGAGCCATCGAAGGCTGTTTGCCGACGAATTGAAGTCTTCAGCTCCTGGGTGTGCGAGTTCAGGTATCGCGATACAAGGGTGCTTTGGTTTGCCGAGGACGGGAAGTGACTGGTCATGAGTTGTCAACTGTTGGAATGCGAGGGATCACGTCCGGGGAACAGGTTGCAATGCGATTCAGCTTGCCAGTCCTGAATTTTGGGTGTCGGTACGAGCTACGAAGATATACTCGCTGCCTTGCGACGCTGGGCAATTTCTCGTCTTCTTTGCGATGAAGCGGTGAGGGAACGAAAGTTGCGTGACCTGATCTGAATGGCTACTATCCAAGCCAGAGTAGCATAGCCGGCCAGAGTTGGGCTAGAGGAGAAATTGATATAGATATCCGAAATCGTCCGGCGGAATTAAGCACCCAATGGGATGCCTCGGCGATTACTTGCAGGAACAGATCGCTTCAATGAGCAGCCCATCGGTACCGTATCATATCTTGTGGCATCATTTATATTAAGGCGGGTGTGGTAGTAGGAGAGAGGGGAGAGCATCATCGTTGTGTCATTGGTCATTGGATAGAGTTGATGATGGAAGGTTTTTGGAGAGGAGATCTGGTAAGAGCTTCTAGACCGAAGGGGGTCACTCAAGAAAATGGCACTGAAGATCAGGGTCGCGGTCGCGGTCGCGCACAAAACTGCCGAATTGGAGACAAGCATCAACGTATTTGTGGGACGCTCAGGAAAGGGATTTCATAGGGCTTTCGTGATGTCGAATAAAGGTTGAGGATTGTCGTTTCAACATGGAAGACTGCTTTTTACGAACTTGAGGTATCCATGAACTTGAGATACTCAGATGGCGGAGATGAAAATCATACTTTGCACTGTGGAGAAAGGTGTGCATCGATAATCCCGTGATGATGATGAAAGTCGAGGTGGCTTGAAACCTTTCGTGTCCGCAGTGGTCTTAAAGTCTGCTTCTCGCTCAGACATTTCCAGGTCCGCTGTCCACGAAAAGATCCGTCACCGGTCACAAAGGCAGCCATAGAGCACCACTTTCATTGGGCGGTGCAAAGCATGACGGGATGACAACTCAGTCGTGGAAGATGGCATTGTTTCGTTCTCATTATCCTTCCTGATGCGTCTGCTTATGACGTCCACAAAAATTGCGTCTTTTACGATGATAACCGCTTGCAGGCCGGAGGGATTCAGAAAGAAATCACGAGAGTTCGTGAATTCCATGTCAAACAATGAGCCACTGAGGTATATGCCACCTTCTCCATCTAGAAGCAGTTGCAGGTACTGTACCTACTCGGAGATGCGGTCCTGCAAGGAACAATATCCGCTCTCGAACATGTAATTTAGGACGCAGTTCGAGGTCGGCGCAGTACTGCAGGTCTGAGGCTATATACGTAGGGTTTAAGTCCTGCTCATGAACGTCTCTGCGATGATTTGGAACTGGACAGATATGCGGTTGAGGAGATATGATGTTGGGCTGCATGTTAAGGTTAAGGCTCATCCTAGGTGCAGAATCTCATTTCCTCCGCATACACCAGATGAGCTTGAGCTGCTACGAAGGCCCTCCTTTATTCACATACTTGTCATATTCATTTGATTTGAAATGTCCAAAAACTTGAGATATCCATAGGCTTAAGACATCCATAAACTTAAGATACCCGGGCCCTCCTTTTCAAAATGCTTGCTGCCAGAGCGATCTGGACAGGGAGTCTACAGCTCAGTCTCACTCTCGTCTAAACAAGCAAGCCCCATGTTGGTCGGTAATGATACGGCCACCTATGGCGTCACGGTGCAATGTCAGGCCCCCTAGTCAACGATCTTTCAGCCATCGACAACGCTGGTCCAGTTCGGAAAGCCTCTTTTGTGCTCTGTCGCCATCTTTCCGAGCCAAAGTCAAGCCCATCTCCAAAAGGGTATGGCGCTGAGTTATTGCTTGCGTTTGCCGTCTCTGCATGCCCCTCACTCCGCGATGACCACAGCTTCTCGTTATAGGGGGAAATGAATAGCAAGATCTCTCTGGAAGCTTCATGCATAACAATAATACTAATAAATAATATACACACCAGCCGACCCCGAGGGACCGCAAGGCCAAACGGGCGTGGAGGCTTCTCCTTGGCAACACCACATCATCCACACCTTCCAGGGCTGCCGTACAATTCCGTCAGGGTATGTAAAATGCCCCAAGGTACGAGTGCTAAAGTAAGCCCCCCCCGGAGTCTCTTAAAGCGGTTCAAGACCTGCGCTAGCCCACCTAAAACTCAACTCGCGCAAAACTATGCGCACAACTGGCGCAGGGTCGCTGACCTTGGCCGTCCGAGCTGAGGCCCGATGGCAGACGATGGATAGCACCTGCAATTGCATCTCGTAGAAGTGAATGTAAAGCTCTGGCCTAGATGGGACGAAACGAAACAGCTGCTGGGCTGCACGGAACAGCGCCGCCTAATCATTGAAATTGACCCCCTCGCTCCCTAGCTTTGCGCCTGCAGATGGCAAGCCTGACCTGCTAGAATACGGCACCATAGAGTTTAGGGAAGTAGCCTGTGATGTAGGCTGTAGCGGTAGCTCCATTCTTTCTTCCCAAGCTTCTGCGCTCTTTTCCGCGCACCTCTCCTTCCACTACGGACTGCACTTACTGCACTTAAAATACGCTGGTCCACCGCACGCCTACTGACTTTCCCCTCTCCCTCCTTTCCCCATCCCACCGTCATCAACTCGACCCTATCGACCTCGTTTTCCGGTCTGTTGCGTCAATTGTTTTCTGTCGATATCTCGGTCCCTCGTGTCCCTTTCTATCGCCGGTGTTTTCGATTTTACTGCCTTGCCATCTACCTGCGCAGTTGTTTAACCTGGTCGTTCCGTAAGTAGATCCTTTTCACCTGCAGATTTGCGCCTTAAATCGACCGCACGCGATGGAGGCTCAATCTCAACACAACCCCTCATCATCTATGCCTGGCCGCTGCCACAGCTCCTCTCGTTCATTGCAGCAGTGCGCGATCATTAGCTCCGGGTCGCACATATCTGGGAGACTGCATGTCTAAGATAGGTGTATTGTCGCTGCTGGCGCATACAACCTTGAATCCGGCTGCTCGCCTTCGTTGCATGTCTGCGTTTGTTGGCAAACTCGGCGCAAGCACTTGCAGGAGAGGAACAGGGCCATTATTCTGCCATAATAGCCATTGATCCTTCAAAAATTCTTACCCGAAACCATTTTGCTGACCTTACGGCGTTGCGGCAGATTTGGAGTCATCCTCACCATCTTTGACGTCGATCCACTCTCGAATTCTTTGCAGGCGCAAGCGTTGTCATACCTTTCCAGTCGACTTTCCTCTGCACGGTCCTGCTTTTCAGCGCTTTCCGCTGCAAATAACGACGTTTACGAAGGTTAGGTTAGACATCTTCGAGCTGGCACTGCAAATTTTTGAGGTAAGCTGAAACCTACCCACCACTCCCCCGAACTGGTTGGCGGATCCCTATCGAGTGCGGTGAATATTACCCGGATACGACTGAGCCTCGATATCATGTCTGGCGCATATTACCGGATCAGGAAGCGACGTTCATCTGGATTGGAGAGAGGTGGAAATTCGGAAGAAAGCTTTTTACCGGAAAGGATCTAGATGCCAAGCTGCAAAGCCGTCGCTATTATGGCAGTATGGATGCTTGGAGGCTCAATCTGTGGCCAATGGACACTATTCCGGCCGCCAGAGATGTGTTGGCCGAACCACGCATAGTTGCGCCTGGAAGTGGTTGAACTTACTCTTTCTGCCTCCTTTCTGAAGGTCGACTATCCGGGCAGTGCTCGAGGAGCTATGCATGGCCTACAATGGAGGTTGTTGCTGTTTCCAATCTTTCCGAGGTCCTGTTCAAGAGGTCTACTCTGGAGTTATGGGTATCCAAGCGAATGCTCACGTACTTTGCGTTGAGGCCCGGGCAGAAAGTGGCCACCACACTCTAGACCTCCAGAACTGGCTTGCAGTCGACCATCGTTGACGGCGTAGCACAGTAGGCAAACCGTGGAACTCTCTTGCAAAGCCCAATCTTGCCTCCAGGCCCCCCACCTTCTGTCATCTGATACTTCGAAGCCCTTGTCTTACTTTACCGCATTGTTTTATGGTATATTTGTACTACGCTGCATCTGCTCGTCTAGAACCTGTTGCTTAGATTACCGGGTTTCACTACTTTTCGATTGGAACAACCCCCAACATTCAGCCGCACACGATACTGCTTGCCTCACTGCACTTAATTCACACTCACTTTTCACTTGGATAGGACTTTGTCAACATTCCACACCTATCTTTAGTGAGGCAGCGGAGAGGATACTATCATTTCATATTACCTTTTCCCGAGGAGGCGAGGGAGGCTACTTTCCATTCAACCACACTTTATACATTCATTTTTACACTTGAGGCCAGCGGGGACAAAGGGAGACGAGCTCTCGATTGCATTTTCACCTTTACGACTACGATAGAGAGGCACCCTGAATTACACTTTCACCTCCTGCAGCAGAGAGGACTCTTTTTCACTCTCTTAATTACGGGCACCTGCCTTCTTTGGCACCACAGAGAGGGGCAGTTGACCATGCTTTGCGCCTGCCTTCTTTGCCACGAGGAATTGGGGATCTGCCAACCATACTAACCTGCCGCTTTAGCGTTTAGCACCTAGTAACTCCATAAAGTTGTTGATCAACTCGGGCTGACTGCAGTGAATAGATCGCATAAACATCTTGTCTTCGCCCGCGATTCTCAACCTTCTTTACAACTACTTCAACCTCCTTGAAACAACGACTTCTGAATCTCGATCTTTGAACAAACTTCGTTCAACCCTTTACAACATAAAAACCTTGTATTCTACACTCGACTGCGCTTTCTTTCAGCGATCTGTCGAGAAAAATGGCGTTCCCTTATGATCCTAGTCAGCAGGGTCAGTTTTCGCAAGAGAACAATGGTAATGGTATGCAACAACCAGGTCCTCCTCAACAGGGTATGGCACCCCCTCAACAACAGCAAGGTATGCAACAGCAAGGTGGCCAAGAAGGTGGCTCTCCTGCTCCCTTCGCTCAGCAAGGTGGTGTCGAGGGCTCTTCTGGTAGTGTCACCGGCGATGCGAAGACCACTCTTTGGTACGTTGATACTTTAACTTTCGATCTCCCCTTCCAGACCTTTTATTATGGACATAATATCGATCTAAAGCATCTTGAATGCGATCGCATTACACCATCTGGTGTCCGTTCACTAGTTGCGTCTCAAAATCACCCGTACTTGTCACATCTTTCTCAAAGCTTATATTTTATCCGTTCAAAGTCATTTTAGATATCATGCTAACGCATACGCAGGATGGGTGAGCTCGAGCCATGGATTGATGAGAACTTCAT
The DNA here is from genome assembly GCA_001625345.1 of Cairneyella variabilis. NCBI lineage: Eukaryota > Fungi > Ascomycota > Leotiomycetes > Helotiales > Cairneyella > Cairneyella variabilis. The sequence goes on along the minus strand of AYLM01000087.1, from coordinate 1,870 downwards.
TCGTTCAGTTTGGTTCGGAATGGGCGAACAGGTCAATGTCAAGATGATCCGTGACAAGTTCTCTGGGTATGTTTTACTTTAAATCACTATATAATACAGCAGCAGCCTTGACTAATACAACACAGCAATGCTGGATACTGCTTCATCGATTTCGCTTCTCCCGCAGCGGCCGCTAAGGCTCTTTCCCTCAACGGTTCCATGATTCCAAACACCTCCCGCCCTTTCAAGCTCAACTGGGCATCTGGTGGTGGTCTCGCTGATAGACGGTCAGAATCCTGGTTCATATTTCCTCCACTCCGCTCACCGCATATGAAACTTGAACTAACTTTCATAGTAGTGATGACCGTGGTCCAGAGTACTCAATCTTCGTCGGTGATCTTGGTCCTGAGGTCAACGAATACGTTCTGGTCTCGCTCTTCCAAGCTCGTTTCCCTTCATGCAAGTCCGCAAAGATCATGACTGATCCCATTTCCGGCATGTCCCGTGGCTATGGCTTCGTTCGCTTTGCCGAAGAGCAAGACCAGCAACGAGCCCTCACTGAGATGCAAGGCGTCTACTGCGGTAACCGTCCCATGAGGATCTCGACTGCTACTCCCAAGAACAAGTCTGGTGGAAGCGGACCCGCTGGCATGCCGATGGGTGGCGGTATGGGTGCTGGAATGGGCGCTCCTGGCATGTACGGCATGGGCGCTCCCCCACCATTGGGCTACTATGGTGCTCCTCAGCCCATGAATCAATTCACCGATCCTAACAACACTACTGTCTTCGTCGGTGGTCTCTCTGGCTACGTTACTGAGGATGAGCTTCGCTCTTTCTTCCAAGGCTTTGGTGAGATCACCTACGTCAAGATCCCACCCGGAAAGGGCTGCGGTTTCGTCCAGTTCGTCCAGCGTCACGCTGCTGAGATGGCCATCAACCAAATGCAAGGCTACCCCATCGGCAACTCTCGTGTTCGCCTCTCCTGGGGCCGATCTCAAAACAACTCCGGACCTGCTGGTACTCCGTACCGTCCAGCTCCTCCTCCACCTCAGTACCAGTCAATGGGCATGCCTCCTGCTCACCCATATGGTAACTTCCAACCTCTTCAGGTAAGTAGAAATGCTCCGCCTGTCTCCCTTCTTGCTGACTCGACCTGCAGTAAGCATGCATCCTTTTCGTGTTTCGCGAACGGAGTTTGATATCAGCGGTCATGGCGTCATTCTGCACTTGAACTTGCCTTTTCACCGGCTTTACTTCTCCGCGTCCAATGCCTGGATAGCTGTTTCTCCTCTTAGCGTTACTTCAAAAGTATCGGATGGCGGGATCTGCATTTTCCATGATGCCCATGTATAAAAAGTGCATTAGACGTTCTCCTTTTCACGCGTCCACGAAGGGTCTCGACAACTGCGCTGCTTTTTCCTCTATTATTACAACACACACATGTACTCTCTTGAGCTTGTTACCATAGCTTTGCTTCTCCTCTTCGCTACAGGTTGCTGCTAGCAAGAGCCATCTTGAGGGCTTGGCAATGCTCGAGAGCATCACGCGTTTCCTTTATTACGTTGCTTCGCATGGCTTTCAAAAGTTTAGACTCTCTCTTCACACACATACGGAGGATCTCGAGCGGAGCGAGCTCATCACACCATGTATCCTCCACAAATCAAGCGTTGCTCCTTACCTTTGTCTCGTCTTGTGTATTGTGCTTTGCTTGTTTTGAAATGTACACCATCGATCTTGTAACATTTACCCCCGAAGTCGCCGAGACCCATACCTCCCCTCCACAGGCCTAAGCCGCAGCACGAAATGCCCACCTCAGCATATCTATTGTATCCCACTTTAGCCATCGTCAAACATCTAGCTAATTGCTTTCCGATCCTGATGGATCTTGCTT